>CM046431.1:3820648-4074833 GCA_025506505.1 Flaveria sonorensis
ATACATACATATATACATACATATATATACCTACATATATATATGTATGTATGTTTGTATGTATGTACATATATATGTTTACACCCATAGTTTCCCTAAAAATATTTTACATTTATATATGAATGGGTGTAGCTAATTTGGATTGGGATGAAGATAAAAAGGAAGATGCTGATTTTTGGAGTCTGAGTTTTTTTTGTTTGATTATTTAGTGATTACCTTTATTTATGTTAAGATATCATAATATTATTAATTTGATTGTTCCTAGTATGTAGGAATTTTGAATTTGAGTCAATTAAGGTTAGGGGTCTAAGTTTAGATTAGTATAAATAGGATATCAATGTTATTGATTTCAGTGTGGTTTTTTTTAATAATCAATCAAAGTCTTAAGCAGGGCTTGCTTTCAAAAACCCCACATGTTTTTTTTCATACTGCTGGATGCCTTTCAATTTGGATTTGGATACAATAAAAGTAATTAGCTAAACGGGATCTGGTTAAAATGGGTTGAAGGTTGCTTAAAGTGTATTTTTTAATAAATTAAAAACCTCTTAAAGCATTTAATTCAAAAGACGTGATTCTTATTGATACTTTGCATATATTAGGCATAATTGTTGAAGGCGCAGAGGTTGAGCCTTGGGCCTAGGCACAGGGTGCTTAAACAGTGAGCGGTTTTTAGGTGAGACACTTAGTGTTGGGTTTGTGGAGTCTTGATTTGGGCTCTGGTTAAAGACAACTCAGTGGCAGATTAATTAAATTAAAGACCTGGCTCGTTTTTATTTAATTTTAGCCCATTAAGGTTTTTTTGGGGATTAAGTTGTAAACCCTAATTTTCTTATTTATATTGTATCATTGTACTTGTAATTCCTCACGAGTGAGGCAGAAAACAACAATAAAAGAGTATCCTGGTTGCAGCCCGTGGACGTAGGTCACATCGACGAACACGTTAAATCTCGCGTGTTCATCTTTGTTATTTTTTCTCTCACGTGTTTCTGCTTGTGTGTTTGTGCGCGGTTTGATCCCTAACACTTAGCATAAAAATACTGTTTTTAGGGCTTTTAGACAATTTTAGGCTTATTGGGCTACTTTGGCTGTTTAAGGTTAATTCCAGGCTGCTCAGGGCTAGCGTAATTGTTTTAGACGTGTTCATACGATTTTGGACTGAATTTGGTGTAAGTGCGTCTGAGCGCCTCGGAATGGGGCTTTTGTAGCGAGGCAAGGCACCTAAGCATGCACCTTGTGGGCTTTGACTACATAGATTTGAGTGAGGCATATTTTACACTAACAATCTATAAAGTAAATGAAGATCGGAGACGACAAATGTTTTGGGTCAACTCAACCCGAATCCCTTTCAACCAAACCTATTTTGTTTCATTACCTGATTCGTAAGGCCCATTACTTTGAACTAACATTCATTATGGGACTTGTCAGCGAACACGAGATTGATCCTGAACTTGAGACTCCCGCAAGACCAATAATATATCAGAATGTTCTCTATAGAAAAACAACAGCAAACAAACAAGAAGAAAGTCGCAGTCAAGTTAACAGATGGTGATTCAGAACACCCATTAAAGCAGTCTGTTTTAAAGTCACAGAAAGGTGTTGAAAAATCTTCTGCCCTTAAACCAGAAGGCTCTTCGAAAAAAAGAGCAGCACTTTCATCTTGTCCAGAACCTATGAAGAAACAGAAAGTAGCAGATACCTCCAAGAACCTGTTAAGGAGGAATTCATCAAGAGACGTCAAGAAGGCCAGCATGAATGATGGTCAACAAACCTTAGGGAGTAGATTATTTGATTTGTATATGCAGTCAGAATCAAACAACTTGGAGGAAAATGACACTATGTTCATAACTGCAAGCAAACTGTGGTAGCCAAATCTAAACAGATAGATGTTTTACCTCCTCTAGATGATAAATCTAAACAGAGGTACTCCTTTTGTCTCCTACTGATCCATTGAAAGAAACGGGTCAAATCTGATCCATTGAACGAAACAGGTCAAATGAGCAAACAGGCTTAACTGGATGAAAGTTGTCAGAAGTGTACCTTTGAACCTCTATACCATTTTATTTGAAAATTTAATTTGCTATTGCTCTAATACATTTTTGTAATAATGTTTGGCACTAAATATTATGAAAAAATTAAATATTTTGAAGAAGCAATGCTTTGGATCACCCAACTAGACTCTACCCGTTTTAAACCTTACAAATGAGTACTGGTCTGAATTATAATTCATTTTGACATGTTATGTGGCCTGCTAGCAATTTTGACCTAGTTAGCATATGTATGGATCGATTACAGTTATATTTTCTTTCAAACGGGTAAAAGCAAAAGATCTAGCTAAAGAGGAAACGGGTTTACGAGGTTATCTGCGTGAAATGGTCAGAAGTGTTGTTTTAATGTATAAAACCTTCTAAACCTTTTATTTGAAAATTTATATCATTACTGCAATAACTTATTCTTTTGTCTTATTGACATGCTATTTATAGCAAAAATAAAAAAAATTTGGAGAAAAAAGTACTACTTTTGACCCAGGTTCATTATTAACACCCATTTTGCAACCAGCTCATTTTGCTACTCTGCTTATAACCAATTATAAACCATCAGTTTTTGTGGGTTATGAGCTTATTATATTTAAACTCCAGTTCTTACATTGCAGAATATTGGCTTTAATGAAAGAAGCTGCTTCCTGTGCTACACTTGACGAGGTGAAGAGGTACCATTGGGGAAAAGTACCATCTACGCATGCACTTTCATCAAGAGTGGACAAAACCATTATATTAGCTAGGGTGGAGGGTTATTTGGAGGTATCATTTTCGTCACCCTTAGCTTATTATGGGTCATGACGGCTTATGTTTTATGCTTAATGGGTCAGATAGGTTAAGTTAGAATAATCAACGAACAAGGTAACGGGTCGATTCTGTCTGTGTTATTGGGTGGAAGTCACCCAGAATGTATTCAAATGCATAAACCTTCTTAATGGCTTTGTTAAGAAAATTGTGACATTATTGTAGTAACGTGTTTAGCCATATATGGTCATTTTTTATATTTTAAAAAAGCAGAAAAGAGCTGACCGACCTGACCTGTTTTGACCTGAACTAAAAAGTCATTTCATCCCAAACCTGACTTGAGCTCTTACCCAACCTGTCCATTTTTTCTAAGGATTTTATAAATAAATGTTAGGCCTTAATGTACTAACATAGTAATGTGTTTTTGACCATGTTTGACAGAGTGCATACAGTATTAAATGCATGAAACAAAGCCAGTAGGATGAATAAACTATTTTGTCAGCTTAATAACTTTTGGTTAACAGTTTATTTTCCAATACTAATATAATGACTATTTACATACATTAAAGCGAACAAAGGAAAATAAGCAGAACTCAGAAGTTATCATATTTTGTCAGATCATTAATAGAGATACGATAGGATTCATGTGCATTAGTTATACATAAAATAGAATAAAGAAAAAAGAAATTGCGTGTCAAACCAACCCAACCTATTTTGGCTCGAAGTAAAAACCAGCCATTTCAACCCAAACCTATTTTGACACTTCTAGTGAATATTGTGTCTCCTCTACTTTCTTACTGCAGGCCATTAATTTAGCTTTAAAGAAGCTAAAAGAAGGATGCAGTGTGGAGGATGCAAAGGCTATCTGTGAGCCTCGCGTCATTACTCAGTTAATAAGGTGGAAGGTAGATGTCACACATGATCCTTCTCTCTACTTTTTGATAATTTTATGCGTTTATATTGCCTTTTCATTTTTTGAAAGCTAAATATTTATTGGTTAGCCTTTGTATGTAAGTTTAAAGTAAATCAAGAATGAAATGGGTTTCATGTTGGATCAACTCATGCCTTGATTAAATGTTTATTTAGGACAAGGTCTTCCAGTATTGGTGATAACCAGATTAAGCTAAGTTATTCCATTAAGTAGATTCAATTTTAGTCGAATGGAAGTTCTTGTTGGTCAGAAAGGTCAATTTTATAAAAGTTCTGATCTAGTTTTCATGGTTTCTTTCAGTTCAAGTCAGCAAATTAATTTTTTCGTCCTTGTGATACGTCCAGAGTTATGGATCTTATTTTTTAAGTTTGTTAAATACACTTTCATCCTTGCTTTCTGTTTTACTACATTTTTCGTCCCATGATACGATAGTGCACACGTGGCTGGCACATTTGAGCAAGAAATGTGATACCCTCAAATGTTAGTGAAAGGACTAAATCTGTAACTTTGGGCATAACACATAGATTTAAAGTGTAAAATGAATTGAAGGAACCAAATCCATAAATTTAGACTATTTATAGTCATAATGTGCTGCTTGGTTTGATATTTGCATGCTGAATTTGAGCACGCTTTCTATGGTTTCTTTCCGTTTGTGCCATGTAGGTTAGACTCAGAGTCTACCTTGCGCCATTTCTGCATGGAATGAAATATACACCCTTCGGTCGTCATTTTACAAAAGTTGAAAAGTTGGAACAGGTGACTGACCATTGATCTATGTATACTTGTTTTGTATGATTTGTTTCTTGTTTCACTTTTGATTCTCTAATGTATTTTGTATGGTTATTTGTATGTGTAGATAGTTGAAAAGCTTCAATGGTATATCGAAGATGGTGACATGGTAAGAAGTTACCTGTGTACTTCTAGCTAACAATTTGAATTATTGTTTGTGTGCACATGTTATATATACATAAACATGCATTATATATATATATATATATATATATATATATATATATATATATATATATATATATATATATATATATATGTGTGTGTGTGTGTGTGTGTGTGTGTTGTTAAAACTTACAGATTCTGTGTATGCTTTTGTTTCTGATAAATAGATAGTTGATTTTTGTTGTGGAGCAATGACTTTAGTTGCCTTATGAAAAAAACGGCTTGATGAGATGGGGAAGAAGAACTGCTCATACAAAAATTATGATATTACACAACCGAAGGTTAGGGTATACAAGCACTTTTGACTTCCTATTTTTGTAGATGATTAGTATTCGATTATGGATACAAATTTTATAAGTTTCAGTAATTAGTTATTTTCTTGACTAAAATGATTGAGGTTTTAAGCAATCAACATTCACTATGGGTGTCTTCAACCTGCTTATGTGTTTGTGTTGTTTCTTTAAGCTAAATATATATGTGTGTGTATATATATATATATAGGAGAGGGATCAAATGAAAACCATGTTTATAATTAAAAACCTTGAAAACTACCACTACCCAATCTCATAATTTATAACTGATTTAACTTTTTAAATGACGAAAGTTTATTTAAGTAAACTTCAACCTTATTTTTAAGGTCATTATATAATTTTTAATATAGACTCCAAGGAACGTCGATGATGACAAAACAACTTACATAAACGTAACTTGTAGAAGCTACATGTATGGTAACACATACTTACATATACATAACCCATACATGTACGTAACTCTTAGTTGTACACTTTATAACACCTACTTACATATGTGTAACCCTGGTTTTTATGGTTTACATTTATAATATGGTTTTCAAGGGATCCCTCTCCTATATATTTATTGTTGTATGTGTTTGACTTGTTAGAGGGTGGATCTTGAAGCAACTGATAAGGTTGCTGCTTTGTGACCTTGAGGTCATGGGTTCAACCCGTGGAAACAGCCTCTTGCACAAAGTGTAAGGTAAGGTTGCGTACTTCAGATCGCTTAGCGATCCGGCCCCTCTCCAGACCCTGCGCGAAACTGGAGCTAAGTCCAGCACTATTTGACGTGTTAGTGATAAAACATACCCTAATAAGCATAGTAGTGAAAATGTCACAATGACACAACATGAGCCCCTTTTCTCTAGGTGTGAGGTGGTGCTTCAGGCGCAGGCAAGGCTAAGGCAAGCAATTTGGAAATCCAATCCTTTTTTAACGTGACTTTTTTTGTGCTTTAATATTTTAACCCTGAAGTCCTGTTCCCTTTCGTCCTTTCTTATTCTCAACTACTCTTCCGTCCCACGGCTTCCTCTGCTCAACTGTTACCCCTCACGCCGAGCAACTTGTACAGTTCCCCCTTGCCGATGGACTGTTATTTCCATGACATGGAAGAGGAATTTGAAGCAATTCTAATGAGAATGAATGCTTACATTTTCGTTTTTTCTTTTTTAATAAAATTCTTGGTGGTTTCTAATATTGATCCGCTTATATTGACAGAAGGATTTTTACTTTGAGAAGAGAGATTGGATGACGGTTTCCTCAAATGAATTGCCTTCCGGGTCTCGTTTGGTAATATGCTAGCTGCTATCATGTGATACACTCCTTTTTGGGAATCATTACTGTACTTACTATTTTTATACATTGGTTGATGCTTGTTTTGCTTATTAAGCAGATCATAGGTCTAAACCCTCCATTTGGAGTAAATGCTTCTCTTGCAAACAAGTTTATAGACAAGGCTCTTCAATTTAGGCCGAAGCTTATTATTCTCATTGTTCCCCCAGAAACTGAAAGGTAGATAAACTCCCCCCACCACCCAACACACACACACACAAGCTTTGTGTGTATGCAGTGGCGGATCTAGAAACTTATTTCAGGGGTAACGTAATTAAAAAAAAAAATTTACCGTACATTAATATAAATAAAAAAAACATGATAATAAAGATAGTTAAAGAAATACCTAATTGATCTCAGAACTCTCCTCTTCGGTTTTTCATAGCTTGAAAACGAAGCATTACATCCTCATTTGTTACTTCGTCAAACGTTTCCCTTTCAACCGCACATACTAGAGCATTGTTCAAATATTCCTCCCCCATTCGATTCCGTAAATCCGTCTTGATAAGCTTCAGTTTAGAAAAACATCTTTCAACGGTTGCGGTTGCAACCGGCAAAATCAATGCTAGCTTCAATATCCGATAAAACAGAGGAAAAGATAGATTTTTTCCGGTTTCCACCATTAGCCGAGCAAGATGACACATTCCATTCAAGTTTGTAAATCTATCATCTTCTTTTACCGAGTGATAAAACACCTTAAGCTCACCCAAAATACATCCTCTTTCATTCATATTAAAATCAACCGGATACATCTCAGAAAAAGCCACTATCTTAGATATGTTAAACTTTGAAAATCCATTACAAGGATTTAAACCCGACATATTTTCTACCAATGTAGTTGATACCTTATTAAATCGATTTCCCAATTCTTGAATTTGCATATCCAAAACCGTATTAAAAATCTCAACCTCAAAATGATGTCGATTAGTAATGACATTCTTTCGATTTCTTGGGTTACCATAACTTTCCATCATATCCAACACCTTAATATGATTTTTTCACAAAAACATTTACTTTTTCTAACATAGCATCAAACCCCTTTTGTCTTAAATCATTCAATGCTTGTTTTGTTCCATTTATCAACTTACTAGCTTCTAACAAGTCTTGACTTTTTTTTTGAAGATGTTTAGATAAAACATTTGTGTGTCCCAAAATATGTTCCATCAAGGTGCATAAAAAACAA
Organism: Flaveria sonorensis; assembly: GCA_025506505.1. NCBI lineage: Eukaryota > Viridiplantae > Streptophyta > Magnoliopsida > Asterales > Asteraceae > Flaveria > Flaveria sonorensis. The sequence continues at coordinate 3,828,122 of CM046431.1, forward strand.
ACTCAAGTTTCTTAAAATAGGATAGAATACCTTTTGCACTAGTTCGTTGTTGAGTGCTATCCCCTTCTTCTTTAACATAACGAAGCACGTCAACAACTTCCGGAAATAATTTAAGCACACTTATGATTGTTGCATGATGAGAACCTCATCTTGTATCTCCGGCTCGTACTATGGAACTCTCTTGATTTAATCCTTTTTCGGTCTTAATTTCACCAGAAAGAATTCCTTCCTCCACACTCTTTCTTTTTGCCTCCCGTAACATATCTTTTCGTTTGCAAGAAGCAGAAACCGTATTAACAACCATGTTAAGATTATCATAAAACTCTTTAACACCTTCATGCTTTTTTGCAACCGCCACAATCACTAGTTGTAGTTAATGAGCAAAGCAATGTATATAATGTGCCGATGGATTATCTTTCAAAATCATAGCTTTTAAGCCATTAAACTCTCCTGGCATATTTTTTGCACCATCATAACCTTGACCTCTAACCTGTTTTAAAAAATAAACAGTTGCACAAAAATAATTAATTTATATTAAAGTTTAATTGTAGAAAGTATAAAATTTATTACTTACCTGATCAATACTTGTTAGACACTATGTAGCCGGCGTAATTACATTACTTAATATAGATTAGGTTTAGGCTATCTATAAATATTATTGTCTTCTATTGTATTATTCAATCTTTCAATCAATACAATATCATTCTCTCTATACGGTTTTACTTGGTATCAGAGCTAAGTAAAACCAAAACCCTAAATATCAAAACAGCCGCCATCATCAAACCTGCAAAATTGCAGAATCATTCTCAGCAGCAACAATCTTCTGTTCGAGCTCCCTTCTATCCAAAAACCATCGATGGCCATGATCTCCCTTCTTAACGGTGGAGAAAACAGCCCACAATTCACATAAATTTGCTTTCACCCTTTCGCCAACTAACTATGGCTATTGGAAAGAGATGATTCAACCATTTTTAATCACCAACAACTTGTTTGGTTACGTCGACGGCACAATAAAATGCCCCTCATCCAAAACACCAGCCAGCCACTACCGATACACCATCCATGGACAACCCTAGCCATCGGCATTGGATTTCTAACGATGCTCATGTCCGGATGATTCTCGTTTCCACGATCTCCGAAGCATCCTTTCAACATGTTCAAGGTACGACTTCTAGGGAACTTTGGCTTGCTCTTGCACGTGTGTATGCCCCAAGCAACTCATCTCGGGAATTCACGTTAAAAGCCCAACTATTACGTGTGGAAATGAAAGGCGATGAAACACCAATCACATATCTTGCACGGATTCAAGAATACGCAACGGCACTTGCAAATATCGGTGAACCGGTCAAGGACAAAGACTTGGTTTTGCATGCTATCTCAGGTCTCCGGGAGGAATATAACGGTTTAAAAGGTTCTCTGCTGGCTCGTGAACCTCCTATAACTTTCATTGAATTACCCGGCCTTTTAAATGACCATGACTTTGTGTTCACAAAGACTATTAAGGCTGCTCCACATGCATTTACAGCCACTGCTGCTGACTCGCTGATTAGACCAAATGTCATGCAGCCCTCTCAACTTCAAACCCTCCAACAACTAGCCTCCCAGCTTGGTTATCAGCTGAACCCGACAGCCCCACAGCCCCAAGCTTTTCACACCAACCGGCATTCCTCTAACCTTGGGGGTGGTCACGGAAATTATCGTGGCGGTAATCGGGGCAGCAGCTTCAACCGCACCAGAGATGACAATAGAAATGGCAATCGTTCACAGCAGTTTTCATGGGCCTCAACACAGAACACTGTCTACGGACATTGTAACCGTTGTGGAATCGGTCATATACCATCACAATACCCCAATAAGTCCGGTTCTTCTGGTAGCCATACTCAACATCAAGCAAACTATGCACATCAATTTGAATCTGGATCTCAGTTTGGGAGCACTTGGTTTCCTGACACAGGGTCAAATAGCCATGTTACACCGGACTTAGCAAGCCTGGATCACTCTGAAGCATACTATGGTTCCGATTCACTCCACGTTGGCAACGGTAATCCTCTTCCCATCTTTCATATCGCTTCATCCAAATTTTACTCTCCCAATAAAACTCTAAATCTTTCCAATATTCTTCATGTACCCGAAATTAAAAAGAATCTTTTATCCGTTCAACAGTTCTACAATGAAAATGATGTTTTCTTTGAATTTCACTCGTCTTTTTTTGTTGTGAAGGACGAGTCTACACGAGCTATCCTGCTCACGGGTCCAAGTAATGTTGGTCTCTACTCGCTCTGCCTTCCCAAATTGAAGTCAATACCGCGTCTTTCATTCACTGCTACAAAAGCTTCCTCCACCATTTGGCACAAAAGACTTGGACAACCTCATGCTCGTGTTTTTCAATCTATTGTTTCCGCTTTTCATTTACCAGTTTTAAATAAATTTTATGTTTCTTTATGTACTCCCTGTCAACTAGGGAAATTGTCTAAACTTTCTTTGTCTTCTTCCAATTTTCGTAGTGCAAATGTATTGGATTTGGTTTATTGTGATGTTTGGGGACCCGCTCCCACCCTTTCTGGGGTGGTGAATTTCGTAATCTCTCCCCTTTCTTCTCCTCACTTGGCATCATTCATCGTCGCTCATGTCCTCACACGAGCGAACAGAACGACATCGTAGAACGCCGTCACCGTCATGTAGTCGAAACCGGGCTTGCCCTCTTAGCTCATTCTCATGCTCCTCAACGCTTTTGGCACTTTGCGTTCGAGACAGCCGTCTATCTCATCAACCGCATGCCTTCTCGAACCTACACCAACAAATCGCCATTCGAACATCTCTTCAAACGGCCTCCGGACTACTCTTTCTTACGAGTGTTCGGTTGTCAATGCTTTCCATACCTACGATCTTATAATCGTCACAAAATGGATTTTCGATCCACGCCGTGTATCTTTTTGGGCTACAGCCTTGTTCATCATGGTTATCGGTGCCTCGACTTGGCCACCGACCGAATATACGTCGCCCGCCATGTCAGATTCAATGAGGATCTCTTTCCCTTTGAACCAAAACTCCAATCCCAACCCACTCCCACTCCTGACCCATACTTCTCCACATATCCTGACCCTCCTCTTCCAACTGAAAACCCTACCCCACCACCAATACCCACTGACCCGGCTGCCCAACAGCAGCCCATGGCTGTTCCACAACAGCCTGCGGCTTCACAACAGCAGCCCACTGCCCAACAGCAGTCCACGGCTGTCCAGCACTCTTCTCCATCAGCTGCTGCTCCTGTCCCCCCGCCTGTCCCCTCTAATCAGCCTCAAACTCGCACCCGTCCAGCCAATCTCAGACCAAATCCTGCTGCTCCTAACCGCTATAACCCCTCTGCCTATCACACATCTGTTGGTTCAGCCCCTGTTACTGAACCAGCTTCTTTTACCGTTGCCAATCGCTCACCTGAATGGCGCCAAGCTATGGCTGAAGAGTATGATGCTCTTGTTAGGAATGGAACATGGACACTTGTCCCTTATGTCAAAAACACTAATATTATTGATTCAAAGTGGGTATACAAGTTAAAGAAGGACGAAAACGGTAATATCAAACGCCACAAAGCGCGTCTTGTTGCCAAAGGATATCGTCAACAGCAGGGTGTTGATTATCGGGAAACGTTCAGCCCGGTAATTAAGGCCACCACCGTACGTGTTCTTCTCTCCTTGGCTGTCACAAATCAGTGGCCTATGCGACAGTTAGATGTTCAAAATGCCTTTCTGCATGGTAACCTTGAAGAAACAGTGTATATGAGGCAACCTCCCGGTTTTGTTGACAAATGCACCCTGATCATGTGTGCCTTCTTCGGAAATCCTTATATGGTCTAAAACAGGCGCCTCGGGCTTGGTTTCATCGTCTCTCGACCACATTACAGTCTATTGGATTTGTGGGGTCTAAAACTGATCCGTCGTTATTTATTCTTAAGTCCCTAGGCACCCTTATCTATGTGCTTGTGTATGTTGACGATATCATCGTTACCGGTAACAATGTTCAATACATAGATGAGGTCATCTCCAAACTCAGCAAAGCTTTTGCCGTGAGGGACTTGGGGAGCTTACATTATTTTTTGGGCATCGAGATTGTTCCTCATGGAAAAAACATCATCCTTTCCCAACGAAAGTACATCTCTGAACTTATCACCAAGGCGGCCTCTCGGATTGCAAACCTGTCCCATCTCCTATGAGTAGTTCCCAGCCTCTTTCTCTTGGTGACAGTGTTCATCTCAATGATCCCACAAAATTTTGGCAAACGGTGAGGGCTCTCCCGTACGTCACGTTATCTAGACCGGATATCACTTATGCTGTCAACAAAGTTTGCCAATACATGCACGCCCCAACGGAAAATCATTGGTCTGCGGTCAAAAGGATCTTGCGCTATCTAAAAGGCACATCTCACTTTGGCTTGTTCATTCGCCATAAGTCAGCTTCTACACTGCATGCTTTTACAGATGCTCATTGGAACAATGGTCTAAAAGCCTACTCTGAAGCTGATCGGGCCAGCTGTCCAGACGATAGCCGGTCCACGGGGGGATTTGCCATCTACCTCGGGTCTAATCTCATATCTTGGAATGCTCGCAAGCAACGTACCGTGTCTCGATCCTCCACTGAATCAGAATACAAAGCACTCGCAGACACAGTTGCTGAACTGACCTGGCTAAAGGCTCTTCTAAATGAACTTGGTGCGGCTCCCAAATCTTCTCCCACACTCTGGTGCGATAATCTGGGCGCCACCTGTCTTTCTGCCAATCCGGTCTTCCATGCTAGAACTAAACACGTTGAAGTTGACTTCCACTTTGTTCGAGAAAAAGTTGCTCAATTCAAGCTGAATGTTCAGTTCTTCTCCACGACGGATCAGATTGCTGATGTCTTCACCAAACCACTGCAGTCTCAACGGTTCCTACTTTTACGTTCCAAGTTGCAGGTCGTTCCCCGCCCTCAACTTGCGGGGGAATGTTAGACACTATGTAGCCGGCCCTAATTACATTACTTAATATAGATTAGGTTTAGGCTATCTATAAATATTAGTCTTCTATTGTATTATTCAATCTTTCAATCAATACAATATCATTCTCTCTATATGGTTTTACTATACTCAGCTGGTTATTTGCTAACAAAGAAAGAATGGCTTCTTTAAGAGTAGCAGAAGATGTATCTTTCACATGAGCAATTCCAATAAAACTTTCTTTAGCAACCCCGAGTTTATCTACATATCTCAAAACTACCGCCATTTGTTCTTTTAACATGGTGACTGTTAACTGATCCAACATGGTCTTTTAAGGCACCCTGTTTACTCCAATTACAAAACCCTTCGCTTGAACTTGAAAAAGTATCTCTTCCACCTTGATTGCCAACATTTTCTTTAAACAAATAACAATATAAGCAATACGCTTTGTCCACTTTAGTACCATACTCTAACCAGGGATATGCATCAAACCATTTTACATTAAAACGTCTTTGCCCACTAGAATACTCTTTGAATGGAAATTTATGATTTCGTGGTTGAAAAGCCTTTTTAACAAGATAGTGTCTTCTTATGTCATCCATTTGATTAGGATGATAACTAGCAATAGGAGGCCTATCAAAAGGGTCCGAAGGAAGATCATTCAAATCAAATCCATTTGGGATCGAAGGAATTGAACCCGAAGGAATTGAAACCGAGGGAATTGAACTCAAAGGAGTTGTTGATCCAATATTATCATCATTATTAGAACTAATATCTTCCTCTTGAAATTTTCTTTTAAAAAAATTGTCTATAAAAACTTGTTTTTTCATCTTCCAAATCCCTAATTCAATTTCAAATAACACAATAAGATTACAAATTGCAATTACAAATAACACAATTCAAATTCATAAATTTCAAATCCCTAATTTCAAATCCCTAATCTTTAATTCATATAACACAATTCAAATATCTAATTTCAATACAAATCCCTAATTGTCAATAAAACCTAAAAATTAAACCAAATAACAAATAATCAATCTTCTACTCTAAAAATCTTGCAAATAACACTTAAACATAGAATGTAGATTGTAGAAAGTACAATACCAAAGGGGAACCGAGCAACTGAGCAAGTCTTGAAGAGTTGAAGTCGAGCAAGCAGCAGCAGCAGGTGGCCAGTGGGGCGTGGGCCGTGGTCGAGCAGATTCGCAGGCAGGAGGCAGCAGCACTGGGGAACCGTCGAACTGAGCAACTGAGCAAGTCTTGAAGTCGAACAGCAGCACTGGGCGTCTGGGCCGAACTGGCGAACTGCCGAAGGGGACTAGGGGAAGTGCCGAACAGGAACAGCCGAAGTGGGGAACTGGGGAAGTCTTGAAGTCGAGCAGCAAATTTTTTTATAAAATATTGGGCTTTTTAAAGATTAATTGGGTTTTAAAATAAATTGGGCTTTTAAATTAATTGGGTTTTTTTAAAATTGGGCTTTCAATGTTAATTGGGTAATTGGGTTTTATAATATTTTTATAAAAGGTAATATTTTTTTATAAAAGATTAGATTAAGTTTTATAAAATTAAAAATTTTCTATAAAGTTTTGAGTTTAAAATTTTCTCAGGGGTAACGTAAAACCGTAAAAATGTTTTTTTGACATAAAAACGTAATTTTTTTTTTAACACTACGCCTAAAAAGTTGAGGGGTAGCGGAGGCTACCCCTCCCCCCTATATAGGTCCGCCCCTGTGTGTATGTATGTATATATCAGAGCGTGTGTTCGTCTGTCTGTATTATACAAGAATTATTCACATTCACGGGAAGGTTACATTATATTGTGTGGGAGAGGAACTTTCATCACCTTAACATGATAAAACATAACCTCTGTGGCATGAGAAGGGTGTATTCTCACTGGTATTACACATGCCCACGCACACATTTGTGTGCACCCATACATATGTACACGTATGTGTATTCATTTAAGCATATGCTTGTATTTGACCAGGTTAGATGGTGAAAAGAATCTCAGGGGACCCCTATATGATCTAGTATGGAAGGATGTTGACTTGTTAGCTGGCAAGGTATTTTTACTATTTAGTCTCTTTGGCTGTCTACTTTTCTCTTGCTGATCGATTTTAAGTTCTAGTATAAACGTTTGATCTGCCACGGTTTCATCAAAGTTGAATAATCGTAAAACATTTAAATACCCTTGATAATACCGTTGATGACATGTACTGGGTCTGTTTGCATCAAAACATTGGGTTATAAATAATTGTTACTGGTGAAACATATAATGGCAATCAAGTAGATTTGTAATAAAACTTGCTGCATTATTTTTTTCAGTCATTTTATATTCCTGGTTCTGTTGATGCGAATGGCAAGCAAGTAGATCAAGGGAACAATATTGCACCGCCTCTATACCTTTGGAGTCGGCCCGATTGGACCAAGAAGCATACGTCTATCGCCCAGCAGCGTGGCCATATAAGGACCGTTGATCGGGAGGAAAACACTTTTCAGAATTCAAGTAAGAAAAACCGTCATGGTCAAGAATCCAAAACTGATAAACATGATGATCCCGATGCCAATAATCAAACTCATGCTCAGAAATTGGAAAAAGCCCGGGCTCTTGTTGAACCTCATAAAAATGAAAAAAGACAGGTTCCCTCTCATGAACCAAGGTTAACTAGACATGGTCCAGCTGATGGAACACCGTATATCAGAGCAAACACATCTGCAAGGCAACGGTATGCACCCATGCTCGATGAACCGAACCACACAACAGTTAACAACTCCAGCTGGTCTGAACCTGAGGAGATGAACCGTGCGTGGACGAGCGGTGTGAGACGGCCTGAACCGCGTATGGGAAGCCGTGGTGTTGGAAGTTACGGTCCACCCCTACATGGACCCGGTTCCTGATGTTTTTGCTTTTGCACATGGTAGATATGCTTTTTGAGTTTTGACTAGATGGTGGATCTAGGTTGTTTAATGGTACAAAACCAAGTTTATACAGAATATGAGTATCGGGTACCGGATTGTATAAAAACATGTTCGGTATTGGTACGGTATCGGTTTAGAAGTGGTAAGGTTTTGAATAGTACCATGAATCAGTGTCACTTTGCAATAACCTAACTTTTTAGCATAATTTTGTCTGGTTAAAGTAAATGAAGAAGTTTTCACTTCGGACACAGTATGTTTTTATGATTTTGTCTTAAAAGAGTTATGGTATGGCTAGATGTAGACTTGGGCATAAAAACCGGGTTCGGACCCGACCCGGAACCGGGTACGGGTACGACCCGGTATATGCATACCCGGGTTGGACCCGAAAAAAAACCGTAGGGTTGGAACCGGTTATGATTTTCTAGAATTTCTTAGAACCCGACCCGAACCCGACCCGACCCGACCCGGAACCGGTTGAACCCGGGTTGTACCCGGTTTCGACCGTTTTTTTTTTTTTTTTTTTTTTTTTTTTTTTAAAGTGGCCGTTTTTTAACGGCTATATAGCCGTTGGGATCGATTTGTGACCGTTTTTTTGTCACTTTTAGGCTTATAAGTTAGTATAAATAGATGTGGGTTGATATGGTTTAGTACCCAAGTCTCAAACGCAAAAACATACGCAAAAAACGCAAAAAATACTCTCGTTTACTCTCGCTTTACACGTTCACTCTCTCGTTTTACACTTTCACTCTCTTCAATCTTGATATGGCTCACTCATAATCTTCCGTTGGTCAAGGTTCGTCCAACGCTCCAACCGTCGTTCGTGTTCTTGCACACAATCGTAACATGGATGTTTGGTGTAATTGGGATATGGTTGAGTTGAGTGACGGGTCTGTAAAGGCTCGTTGCAAGTTTTGTGGAGCTTTGCTTGCTAAAGATTCTAACACGACTTTAAACAAACACATTAGTAAGAAGTTTTGTAAGTCGTTGAAAAGTAATCCGGATTCGCAACAAACACAATTGGTGGAGACGGTGGAATCTTTAATTACGATGTTAATACGGTTCGAGATCGAATGGCGAAGTTCGTGATTCAAGAAGCTTTGCCTTTTAGTCACTTCGACAATCCTCGGTTGACCAACTTAATTCGAGAGACGCTTCAACCTCGTTACACTCACGTAAGTCGTACTACACTTAGACGTTATTGTTTAAAATTATGGAAACAAGCAAAAAATGATTTAATTGTATTATTTGAAAATTTAAATACCGGTGTAAACTTAACTAGTGACGTTTGGTCGGCTCCACACGGTTTACCCGAATCGTACCTTTGCGTCACCGCTCATTGGGTGGATCCCAATTCATGGCAATTGATGAAACGTACGATTGCATTTGATCTTTTTCCGCATCCACACACCGGTAAATTTTTGTTTTACTTTTTAGATAATGTAATAAGTACTTTTAAATTAGAAAATAAACTTTTTTCAATTGCATTTGATAACGCCTCTAACAACACAACCGCGGTTGAAAAATTAAAATTAAAATATCTTCCGATTGCAAACGGTGATTTTTTCCATACTCGTTGTGTTGCACATATTATTAATTTAGTAGTGCAAGACGGACTATCCGGGCAATATGTTAATAACTTTATTACATCTTTTCGATTTATGTTACATGACGTTTTTAAAAAAAGTAGAAGAAGATATCAAGATTATAAACAACTTTGTAAGGATACGCACTCTAGATTTTTAGGTCCTAATTGGGATGTACCTACTCGGTGGAATTCGACTTGTCACATGTTTGAATGTGTTTTAAAACAAAAGGCCACTTTGAAAGCTTTTCATAATAGTGTTTCGGATAATGGTGAAGCCGATCCATTTCCGGATGCGGGTTGGGAGAATCTTCAACGTCTATCCGAGTTTCTTGAGGTTTTTAAAAACTCAACAACAAAATTATCGGGAGTTTATTATTCCACTAGTTATTCGGTGCTTCAAGAACTATATTTTATGTATTTGAATTTTAAAAATTTTCAAAATAAAAATAATATGTTTAATCAAATGATAGAACCAATGAAAGAAAAGTTTAAAAAATATTTTAAGGACTTACCACCCGTTTTTACGTGTGCCGCCGCTTTAAATCCGTTTCTAAATGTTGCGGGGGTTGAATGTTTGATAGATGAGATAAATGACAATTTGGATATGCATGACGAAAACCCTGATTTTTCAAACGAGACAAAAGAAAATTTTAATCATAGTTTGAAAACAATTTATAATTTTTATTTAAATAGATATGGGCCTAACGTAAACATAACCATGCCAAGCGGATCAACCTCAAGTGCTAGTACCTCGTTTAAAGACCCTGTTTTGACTATGTTGAATGTTGTTCGGGATGTGACGGCTAAACGTCAAAGAGGTAACACCCCAACAAGTGAGCTCGGTAGATATAGTGGAACGGATTTTATTTCCACTATGACTACCGAAGATTATCGTGCATTCGATATTTTGGCTTGGTGGAAAGGAAAAGAATCTCAATTTCCGATTCTTTCTGCTATGGCCCGTGATTTACTAAGCGTCCAAGCTTCTACGGTAGCTTCGGAATCTGCTTTTTCTCTTAGTGGCAGGGTAATATCATTACGAAGAACAAGACTAACTCCGGAAGCAGTGGAGATGTGCATTTGTTTAAAGGATCACTTAGACGCAACGGATCGTATACAAGACCAAACAAGCCTCGAAGACGAGATTACACTCGAAGCTAAAGTACATGATGAAGAGGTAGAAGACGGAGTATCTTCTGGCATATCCGATGAATAATTAGCATTTGATCAAGCATCTCGTAGTAGATAAAATTAGACGATATTGTTATTTTTAAGTTGTTTTAATATTATATGTCTTTCATGTTCTTTTTAAATTTCTTTGTCATTCAAATGTTTTATATAAAAAGTATTTAATATTTGTATATTATAAGTGTAACATTTTCTGCTCAAGATTTGTATATATTTATATATTAAGTTGTTTAAATTTTTGTCATTCAAGTGAACCCGGTTAGAAAAAGAAAAATAAAAAAAAAAAAAGGAAAGAAAATATAAGAAAAAAAAAACATACGACCCGGTGTTCGACACACACACAAGAAAAGAAAAAAAGAAAAAAAAAAGGCAAAAACCCGGTTGAACCCGGGTTTCATACCCGACCCGAACCCGACCCGACCCTACCCGGGTTTACCGGGTAGGGTTTGTATCTCGCTGAACCCGACCCGGGTTCGTACCCGGGTTCACCAATACCCGGGTACAAAAAACCCGGTTGGGCCCAAACCCGGTTTTGTACCCGGGCCCGGTCCGGCCCAAACCCGTTTTGTGCAACTCTAGCTAGATGTACCCCCATTGAAAATCAACTCGAAGGTATTAATTTGGTTTTTAATCTTTTTAGTGCGAAAAGAGGAGAATCTTGTTGATTTGAAGCGTTCAACAAAGTCATACCGTCGTGATTTATAATTTGTGTGAACTCTGTATAATAGGGTCCTATTTATTTTAATATGTGAAAGTTGTGTTAGTTTATATATATAAATTAAGAAAAAAAAACTACATGCGCAAAATTTGTTTTTGTGTTTTATAAGAATATAGGTATAATTTAGTCAAACATGCTTAATTGATAGTTTTTTAATTCTCTGTATGCTATGTGAATGCAGAAATAATAATTAACAAAACATTGACGGAACTAAATATATTTCTACAAGTTAATATTTGATTTCGCACTTGGGTTAGAGCTGACTAAACTAATGACAATGATTAAATGCCGAAGTAACACTTTCCCAGTGTCATCGAACTTATAAACGGGCACTCCAACCAAACATAAGAGGCGATGCAGGTTATATAGTGTTAAAGATAAAGATAGCTACCAGTGGGACATTATCTGTGAGTTGGCCCTTGCAAAATGATCGCTAGCGGTACAACATCATCTTTGGGTTAGCCCTCACATAATACTCCACGGAAGATGAAACTCAAGTTTTTAGGAGACATCCAAGGATCCTATCACTAGATCATTTATGCAATGGGCATGCACTCTTCATAAATTATAAGTTTACTAGATAATATTATAAAAGATTTAACAATACACATATGATTCACAAGTTGATTTTTTTTTTAACTTGGTTTTGGTTTTGGTCTCGCCAAGACCCCTAGCCCGTAAACAATCATAATAAAATGTTAACCAATGGTAGAAGTTAAAAATATTACAAGTTATCGCCTGGGCTAGTTTTTATATTATAACAGATAACTAATTTATATTATATTATAAAATAAATCTAAAAAGTCATCATTTTTTAGCACAATAGCAAAAATTAAACACTTGTGAAGAATATTTGAGTTCAAATCCTTGTACAGTGTTATATGCATCTGGTTGTTAGGGGTTTGCAAGAAACCAAAATAATCAAACCGTAATCGAAATAACTAATGCAACCGAGTTGAAAAAACTAAAATCAATAAGAACCAATGGTTTGGTTTGATGGTTTTTTAAAAAAAATTGGGTTTTGTTTTGCTTGTAACTAAAACCGATCCGAAATCATATAACTGAACTTGTAAACATATAAAAATGATTAGCCTATTGGTTACTTTAGGTTTCGGGAATAATATTTAAACGTTTTTGTTTGAATTGGTAGATTAAAATGTTTTATTGAATTTTTTATTTTTATTTTATGAATTGAAATTAATTTTAATGTCATGTAAGTTATAATAATCTACAGATTATATTTAAATATTAATAAAATAACGTAAGTCTAAATTTTCTAGCTCAAATTCATTACTTTGAATCAAAATTTCTATAAAAAGGCGAAACCCAAATGATAAATCCAAAAAAACGAAACCAAACCAAAATTAAAATAAAAACCAAAAATAAAAAACCACAGAAACTAAATAGAATGCTTTTTTAAAACCTAAAAATCAAAATATACATTTAAGGTTTTCGTTTTTAAAAATAACAAATTAAATTTTAATAATCTAAACAATTATATATTGACCAATATGTTAATTTGACCAAGCTGAGTCATTGATTTTAACAAAATGACCCGATAATAGTCATACAAAAGTCACACAAATCGGTGAGCACACAAACCACCATAATCACTCATTTCAAAATCCACCAGCGGCAGATCGGCGCCACCGTAGCACCACCGCGGCGCCACCGCGGCGCCACCACAGCGCCACCGCGGCACCACCGCACACCTCCGCTCGTCCCCTTCATCATCACTTTCACTTCAGTAAAACGAAGAAACGAAGCTTAACGGAGACGCTGCTGTGAGGTATGTCAGACCTAGACCGTCAAATCGAGCGGCTGAAGAACTGCGAGCCACTCAAAGAGTCAGAAGTCAAGGCTCTCTGCTTGAAAGCGATGGAAATCCTCGTGGAAGAAAGCAACGTTCAGAGAGTCGATGCTCCCGTCACTGTAGGTTCACTTTTTTAGATTTTAACCTATTTTGTTGTAGATTCATGTGCGCAGGTTTCTATGCGGTTTGATATGTGTGATTTGTGTTGCTGGTGGTTTTATCTGGTTATGTGGAGTTTTGATGGATGATTTTAGGGTTTTGTGTGTGTTTTGGTTTGTGGAACGGTGGAAGGTTGGGTGGAGTTTGTGAATTTGTTGATTTTATTATTTTTTATGTGTGATTTGTGTTTCTGGTGGTTTTATCTGGTTAAGTAGAGGTTTGGTAGACGATAATAAAGTTTTGAGTGTATTTTGGTTTATGGACGGTGGAAAGTTGGGTGGAGTTTGTGAATTTATTGATCATCTTAGCTGGAACTATTGTTTTACATCATATACTGCTTGTCGAAATGGTAATTTGTGGTGTGGCTTGATTTAATTGTGAAAGATATAGTGGGAACTCATGTAGAGATTGGGAAGAAACCGTCCTGCTAATTTGGTATAACAGTTTGAAACAGCTTATTTGTAAATTTATTGATTGTATATGCTTATAACGGAGGCAGATAATAAGCTTATTTGAAACAGCTTATGTTACTCCATAGTAAACTTGTGATATTGAATACATTAGTTATAATCAGTTGAACGGGGAAAAGTTTGATGGAGTTTGGAAATTTATTGATTGTATTAGCTGGAACCATTGTTTACATCATATATTGGGTTTTGAATTGGTAATTTGTGCTATGGTTTGATTTGATTGTAAAAGATATACTGGGAGTTCATGTAGAGATTGGGAAGAAACCGTTCTGCTAATTTGGTATTACAATTTATGCTTATAGCAGAAGCAGATAATCAGCGTATTGAAAACAGCTTATGTTACTGCATGGTAAACTTGTGATTTTGAATCCATTAATTATCATCAGTTAGAAATATGCAATCTCCAACAAGCAGGGATTATAGTGAAGTTAGTGACTGTTTTTTTAATTCTGTCACAAATGATTATCATTGCTGGTAATAATTACTCCTGCCTTAGAGAACATCATTTTTGAAATGCTAGAAGGATGGCATGACACTTTGTACCAAAACTAGTTTTAAATTTAATTAGGTATAAAGCCCATCATCGAGGAAGAAGAATGCTGCTTTCCTCACTTTTTAGTAATTTGTTAAATAAAAGCGTCCTGGCATAACCCTTTAATGCCAAAATAGAAGGTCAAGTTTCCCTCTTAAAACAGATGCTATTCTCAAGTTAGTTATAACATCAATCAGAAAGTGATTGTGAGTTACCACTTACATTTCAAATTTGCTCTCATGATCAATATCTCAAGTGTATATAAGTACATAATCAGGCAACGTATGTGAACAAATCTAACGTGTTCTTATTTATAACAATACTTCATATTGTAGGCACTATTCTCGTTAATGGGTTAAATATATGTGCAGGAGCATACTTTATTTACAAAATTGTTGCATTTTAACCTAATTTGTAATTTATACCCTTGGTTGGTCTAAATTATCTGAAATGTAGTCCATTAACTTCAAACCACAAAACCAGTGTTTTTGTTATTTATATATGCAATTTAAGAGCATCAAGTTATTATATGATACAGTCACTTAAAAACTGTTTAAGCTACATAACTTGTTTCCTATTACCCATTGTGTAACTTTGTTGATTATGTAAGTTTTCTTTTTCATGTTATCTTTTAGTAAATTTAATTGTGTAATTCCTGGCATGCATTCCTGTTGTATAGATATGTGGCGACATCCATGGGCAGTTTTATGACATGAAAGAACTCTTTAAAGTTGGTGGTGATTGCCCAAAGACTAACTACTTGTTTCTCGGAGATTTTGTGGACAGAGGGTTCTACTCTGTAGAGACATTTTTGCTTCTACTTGCCCTAAAGGTAAATTTTGTATATTAATAATTTTGTTGTTACAAAATAAGCAAATATAGTCAACATAGAGTGTAAGATGCTTGTTATATAATATCTTTTTATGGGTGGGATACTGGTATGTATATTCATGTATTTGTTTGTTAATTATCTAATCATTTGTTGCACGCTAGTTATACTTTCTTTCATTAAGTTCTATTTTCGAGCGCACTCACATTATATCTCTTATAACAACTTCAAAAATATCTTCTCTTTTTGTGCAAGCGTAGAGCAGGCATATTACAAATATATTCTCTTTTGTGCAAGCGTAGAGCAGGCATATTACACCATATGGTGACATGACATACTAAATGTATTTTATAATAGAACTATATATGTTAAAAAGAATTTTGCAAAACATATAGTCATAAAACTGTGGTTAAAGTGTTAAACACCTGTTTTGTGGTTACTTTTTACCTATATGTAAATATGTAGGTTACCATAACCATAAGTGGGTTAAAATGTGTCATTCATAGAAAAGATAACCATAAATAGGTTGTTAACTAAAGCCTTAGGGCCATGTTTTGCAACTTTCTTAAAAAATAGTAACATACTAATGTTCAGGCATAACCATCATCCACTATTAACCACCTCCTTTTTTCTCTCCCACAACCAATGAAAAAATCTACAAAGGATTGTGTTAGTGAGATAATAGGATGCGGTTAGTGGTGATTGGGTATCATGTTTGAATATTAGTATCCTTTTAATACTTGAATGAAAAAGGTAGCTGTTGGTTATTTTATCAAAACCCTTGTAAGTTTTGGCTTGACTAATATCGGTAGTGGAGTAAGGTTTCAGTACTGAGATTTTTTATTCTGTAGGTTTCAAACTGTATGTTTTTTCTCTTTTCTCTGTAATCTAATGAAGCACTGATGTAACCAGGTGAGATATCCTGATCGCATAACTTTGATTAGGGGAAACCATGAGAGTCGTCAGATCACACAGGTATCCAATTGTTAATGATTGATGGATTAATATATTGAATTTATTTTGGAGAGTTTATTGCTATTCCATGTGGTAGGTGTATGGATTCTATGATGAGTGCCTGAGGAAGTATGGCTCTGTCAATGTTTGGAGATATTGCACCGATATATTTGATTACCTGAGGTTTGACAATTTCTTCACTGGTTCCCTATTATTTTGTCATTTCGTTGCTGGTCGATGAGAATACTTTTATTTATGTTAGAAAATTAGTTTTTTTAATAAAAGATTGGATTCAGGGTTTAATTTGATAAATGTTAGGGTTTGAATTCGCAATTATATTCCGAGGTAAAGATTAATGACATTTAAGTTGTGTTGTTGGTGGTACCACGTCAGTGGCTGTAGTTGCTGGTTGCTTTCTTTATTGTTCTTGAGTTTATGAAATCAGGTGTGAAAAATAGAAAGTCCAAGAAGAAATTCACTGGTTGAAGAAAATTAAGGTATTTTGGTTTTTTTCTTGGAGGGCCAAATTGTTAGTATTTTAAAAACAACAGTGACTATTCTAGTTATTAATGATTTTAGGGACAATTTTCGTAGGTTTGACCAAACGAAGGGGACCAAAAATGTAATTTACTCTAAGATAAGCTAACAGTTTTTGTCCCCTAATTTGTAGAGACCTAAAATATATCTTCACAAACCTAAAGAAGTGGATTCCTCAGAAATAGAATTGTTGACTTCAGTTACTTTTCTGAGGTTTTTTCTATGTTAAATTCCTTTTGCATAAACAAGTTGAAAGCAGCCCCCTTTTGTTGGAACACGGTGGTTAATCTAGTATCTGGTTGATGCAATTTGTATGAACTAGGTGGTATCTGGTAATGTGTCAAAACAGGCAAAATTTTAAGTTGGGTCAAAATGGGTTGGGTTGTAGTAGGTAGGATCAACCCACCAACATTTATACCTCTATCTTTTGAATTCACAAGTAATTCAGTATAGTAAGTACTAATTTTAAAAAATAATGCAAATAATTTCAATAAAGCAATTTAGGAAGTTGTAAACACGTGAGTTATCTTTAAAATGCATTGTCAGGTGTCACAACTTGCCTATTCTCACACACATCAAATCTTCTATAAACATACTCTGGTTCACACTATAGTTAAATATTAATAACTATGTCTTTTGCTTGCATCACCTGAATCTTGACATTGTTACAGTTTGTCTGCTCTCATTGAGAACAAAATATTTTCAGTTCATGGTGGTCTCTCTCCTAACGTCAACACATTAGATCAGGTTTGAAGAAGCCGTTTCAGTATCCTTCGAGGCATTTTTTTTTAATTATATATTCTAATAAAAGTTTGGAGTTCCATTTATATCATATTTCCTTTCATAACGCTAAAAGTATATATTTACCCATTCCATGGACCTTGATAAATAAAATACACAATACTTTTAACAGCCTGTTTCACCGAATGAACAAAGAGGACACTATAACGACGTTGTTTTCCACTTTGTTTATTCAGTGAAGTACATTGCTATGTTATAAGTAACTGATTTTATTTTGTTTACATTGGTGCTTTCTAAGGGTAAATGTGATATTATGAAAATTTGAACTTTTGGAGGGATATATATGAAATCAACCCATTTATTAATAACAAATTGACTTTCCAGATTCGGACAATTGACCGAAAGCAAGAAGTACCCCATGATGGTGCCATGTGTGATCTTTTGTGGTCTGATCCAGAGGACATTGTAGACGGATGGGGTCTGAGTCCCCGTGGTGCTGGTTTCTTGTTTGGTGGCAGTGTTGTTACATCTTTTAATCACACTAATAATATTGATTATATATGTCGTGCACATCAATTGGTAATGGAAGGTTTTAAATGGATGTTCAATAACCAGATAGTTACAGTCTGGTCGGCCCCAAATTACTGTTATAGGTGAGATTCCTAGTTCAAATTTATTACTCTCATTTATGTTTGATCAGTAATCCTTTTTTTCCTAATTAAAAAGAGATAAGAAGATGGGCGGGGCGGGTTGGTTGTGTGACAAGTCAAAGCGGGTTATTCTTTGGTACAGGTTAAAAGGGACTGGGTCAGATTACAAGAACTTTCTTTCTCTTTAAAAGCTAGTGCACTAGTTACGATTACAAAACTAGTATTCTTTACAATGATGATTCAACTCCATGAATGAAACAATTTAGGTGATTATATGATTAAAAATGGACTTATAGTTGACTTTTAACTCATATAGCTTGTTCAACTGGTTCAATTGTTCCCTGAACAATGTAAAATGATGGTTTTGTGCATAACCCGTATAACTTGTTTAACCGTTCAACTCTTTCAGCTACATATTTTATCGTTCTTGTTGCCTAAAATATAAACTTTTTCATCTGTCGCGTTTTTAGTCATTGTACTTTCTCTGACACCCAGACAATGTAAAAAGATGGTTTTGTGTTTTAACATTTTTATATAAAAGTTATTATCCTTGACAGCTGTCTTTTTACAAACAAAATGATGACTCAGATGTACAAAAAAGTACAATGACTAAGACTATACATATGAAAAAGTTGGCTGGCATTTCACGGCAAGAACTCTTTTTCATTTGGCCCGTTTGAGATAAAAGACTACCCAAATCACCCTATTTAGTAGTAAATGGGTTAAAATCGTCACCTCTACTAATAAAGATTTGTTTTATGTGCTTCAGGTGTGGTAACGTTGCTGCCATTCTTGAGCTTGACGAGAATCTTAATAAACAGTTTCGAGTATTTAAAGCAGCTCCACAGGTTTGTTATTACGAACCATACCTGCTTTATAAATTCCAATTTGGGGAACTTGAAATCCCATGACTCAGCCCATGACTCAGGCTTGGCCGCTCGGGTACATGGCTAACACAACTCAATAAAACTCAGGGCTGAGCTGAGCATTCATGAAGCTCAAGTCTGGGCCTTATAAGCCAATATAAGTTTGAGTGTTGGCTTAGCTTGTATGCTTGGTCATAATAACTGGTACAGATTGGAAATAATTTATTCAATTAGAATAACAAAAAGTTGGAAAATTTACGACAGGAATTACAAATAGAATTAAAAGGATGAAAAAATGCTATTAAACCGACTTGTTGACTTGACTATTAGGCGCGTTAAAATTTTGAGCTTTCAGTCATGTAGGGCCGTACTTATGATCGGGCCAATTCAAGATATGTTTTATCTCTGACAAAGTTAAAACGAATGAAATTTAAATACCAGTTGAACGGGTAACCGGCGAAATCAGAATGTATTTTTAATCCATACGACATGCTAGCATTATTGTATAAATCATATTATTATTATCATTATCATTAATCATTATAATTAGTATAAGAATAATTTTTTTGTAGTCGTATTTGAGAAGTTAACTGTTTCCGGAGAAAATGACATACATTGTCCCTGTTGTTTACATCAAAATGCAGTAAGTTTTTCAAATTTCATCAATTGTCTGAGTTTTTGAATGTTGTAACGTTCAATAGTCCTTAAACGGATGCCTTTCATGTGAAGGTAAATCGTCTTTAAGTACATTTTCTGTTGAGGACATCCCTTTCAGAGACTACGAGTGCTACAAGTTCTAAAAACAGGACAATCGGTGCAAATTCAAGAACTTAAAGTATGAAAACCATAATTTGATATAAACCATAGAGAGATGATTTTTATCTACTCTTATTCATAAGAACATTAAAAAAGTTGAACAGTGTCTTGGGTCTCTATTTCCCCTAACTTAGTTAGACTTGTTTAGACCCGTTACTCATCCCGCCTATTTTGCCATCTCTACTTCAATTCTCTAGTAGAGAATATGCATCTTAAGAGAGTAATCTTTTTGAAAATGAATTAATTTTGTTATTTTAAAATGCAGGAATCAAGAGGGGCTCCAGCCAAAAAACCACCACCAGATTACTTTCTATGATAATGGATTCCATGAATTTATCAAGGAGATCGTTGTATACTTTACTATGAAGAAAAATCTGGTCAAAACACCAAAGAATCAACGAGCTGATCTGCCCATTGGCTCATGTTTGGGCAGCTATAGTGCGTGCACTGCTGAACCTCGGTTCTATGGTTGTTTTGGGTGGCTATTATCCTTCGGTTCTATTTTCACCATCATACGGTTCATCTCACGACTGTTATGGTGTAGTGTTAAATTGTGTTTTGTAGCGATTATTTTTTTTCATGTACACAAAAGGTGTAGTTAAACCGGCAAACCGGCAGAAACCACCATGGGTCCGGTTGTATTTGGTTGTGCAAGTAACTTTGGACTTTGGATGCCGAAGTTTGAGAAATCGTTGTGTTCTAAAGTCTTGTATTTTAAAATTGATACAAGAAGGTACTGATCTACTTTATGAACTTATATTGTGAAAGATTGACAGTTAAATATGTTTTTATAACTAGTGAGGTTACTGTCGGGGTAAGCTCATCTACTATTGTTTAGTTCGAGGGAGTGATCCTAATCTACAACCCGAGACTTCTTTGGTTCGAGGGAGTGAGGTTACCTTCTTGATTTAGCATATTCTTGGAAACCTTTGTATCTACACAATACAAATCACAAGTTTTTAATGCTTGCATATCAATTTTATATAGAATATCGATTGTTGAAACTTAGACCGTAATAGTGGGTTTTAAGTTAAGTAGAAATGTAGAATTTGTAGTCAACCATCCACAAATAAAATAATGGCCCCATTAACGATTCTTCAAGTTAATCTCGTAGAAAAAACATGTGCTTTCCATTATTACTAAAAAATGCTATTAAAATATAGATATTACAAAGAATAGGAAGGCCTGTAAAGTTAACACGTGGAACAATTGAGTTTTATTAGGAAGGACAAATTTGTCTTTGGTTCATGACTTAATTTCGGAAGTTATCTCACAGTTACATTTTTTACATATTTTAGGAATTTAATTCTTTAAAATATTCTAACAATAACAATAAAGACTAAAAAGCATAGCGTGTAAACTAATATATACTATATATGACGATTTTTTAATTATACTAATATCAAATAAATTCCTACATGTTAGACGCATCACTAATATGTACAACAATTAATAAACAACAAAAACACATACTATATAAATTCTTTACGCACTTCTTGGTTTATATATTTACAAATTAATAAAACGCAATTCATATGTGATTTTGTTTAACATCATAGTATATAAATTAAAAATAACTAATATATGACGCACTATTAATTTTGATAGTACGCACAGTAGTAAAAATATATATTAAGTTCATGACAAACACATGGTATTTGATAATGCGCACCGTTAAATTTGATATGCAGTGTTAAAGTTGATAATAAAACTAAAAGTAATTCGCACAATGATAAATCAATATATGATGCACAACTAGCATGTGACGCGTCACTAATCAATTTTATACACCGCGAGATTTTTAGTCAAGGTAATCAGTTGAATGACAAATCTACCTCTAGATTATTGGTGGAACTTTTAAAAGTTCATGCAATTTGCAAAAATACCACCGCCAACATCAACACCTTTGATTAAATGCATCTGCCGGCTGGAAAGTCTTCTTAGACTTTTTACGCAACAAATCCTTTTGAAAGAAAACCAACTCACTTACACAAGTAATCAATTAAACCCACATCAACATCAAAATTTAGCAGTTTCTTCAAACATGATGCAAAACAACCTCATAACCATCAGTCAAATTGAAAGAAAAACAGTGTAACATAACGAAGAATAACGTAGAAAAGATGCCATCAGTCCAATTTCCAAACCTCTAATTTTGATCTACTACAACTCCATATTCGTCCCAAGCACATCAAAGATCCTAGTTTCGTCACCAATTTCTTTGCCAACCTTCGCATTACTATGTGTAGAAGCATAAATCTGGTTGAGTCCGGATGATGATTAACAAATACCGCAGAAAAGACCCTAGATAACAACATGAAATAGTGAGTAGAAGCCCAAATGTGAAACATACATAGCCACCCACAAAAACAGGTTTCTTTATTATAACATAAATACACACACAAACCTGGTTCGAAAGTTAACGCATCAAGAACACCTCAATCGCCGCCATTAGAAACCATAGGTCGTCGGTTCGCTTGTATCCGCCATGCACCACCAAGCAGCCTCGTCTCCATCTCACCATCATTGGCTGCCTTTGATTCATTGAGAGAGAGGAGAACCGGAGAAGGTTCATAATATGTGCATTTTTCTCTCTCTCTCATACATTCTATCGTACACAAATATAGGGAGGGGTGTGCAAGAAACCGAAAAAACCGAACCACAATCGAAAAACCCGACGCAACCGAACCGAAAAAACCGAAACCAATAAGAAACCGACGGTTTGGTTTGATGATTTTTTAAGAACCGATTTTTTTTCGGTTCGGTTTCGGCTTTGCTTGTAACAAAAACCGAAAAAACTGAGCCGAAATCATAAAACCGAACTTGTAAATTTAGAGGTGTATTCATACACTTATAAGCAAAAAGATGCTTGTACCTTATGTTTGTACCTTATAAAACCAATAAAAAACCGATCATGCATACCCCTAAATACTGGTGAAGAATATATATGTGGTGAAGAAAGTCTATCTTGAGTCACCTACATGTGACTTGAACATAAGCAAAAAGATGCTTGTACCTTATGTTTAACCACCTGTGAATCACTATTAACATTGGTTTGAAATGTAAGTAGTTATAATTTTGCAAGTTTAGTTTTATAAACAACTAGCATTGAACCCCGCGGTGCGACAAAGTTTAATGTCCTCGAAACTTAAAAAATATGCCAAAATCTTTTACGTAAAACACCTCATGTGTTGTGTAGGGGGCGTTGAACGGTATATGAAATTGAGATCGAAGATGAATATAGGTTTAACATATATAGATCTTAAGTTATAGCCAAAATTAAGCTTCTAGTCTAGAATGCGCACAAACAACATTTGTTGAGTGTTGAAAAGTAAATCTTTTGCCTAACAGAGCTCATTCTTGAAGAGACTCACTAGCCCATTGGATGTCTTTTTGGAGCATCAAAATTGATACGCGCGATGCGGTGGCAAGGGTATATGGAAAAAAGTGACTTCGGAATGTTGTTTAAGATAAACATATCGAATCTGTAACGTTACGCGGGGACACGTACATGATAAGTTTTTAAATAAAAGAGTAAATTACTATTTTGGTCCCTGTGGTTTGGTCATTAAAACCATTTGAGTTCAAAAAAGAATTTTCTAACAAATCAAGCCTCATGGTTTATATTCTATAACTATTTCAGTCCAATACACTAATAGAGTTAGATTTTTCAGTTAGTTTCTAACAAAATAACCAAAATACCTTTGTACTGAATTGGTTACTTTAATAACCTCAAAGACCAGAAACGTAATTTACTCTCTCACACAAACATATATATATATATATATATATATATATATATATATATATAATATACGAAATGTTTTTATTTTTGTTTTTCAAATTTTTTTAAAATTTATTTTAAACCGCTCAGTTTTAAACGTCGTATTTAAACCATTCATATTATCTAACAGAAAATTTAAAACCGTTTGGCTTATTAAACTTCTTATTTAAACTATTAGGCTTACTTAAACGTCCGTTTTAATCTAGTTTTTTTATTTAAACCGTAAAAGTCTTTTTAACTGTTATTTTATTTAAACGTTTTTTTCTAATCTTTCAATTCTGTTGATCATTATTTTTTCTAACTTTTTTTGTTTTATTTTTACATGTTTTTTGTGACAACCCGAGTTTTTCAGGTTAACCTCTCTGTTATCTTAACCTACCTACTTCCTCAACTACCATCCCTATCCTCCTTCTCGATAACCATCTGAACTCTTCCTTCTCGATAACCCTAAGTCAACTGCGAACCCCGGCTGCCGCCGATCACGAACAGGGACCTACATCGAGCGTGCATTCTCCGGCAACCGTGAGCACTTGGCAAGCGACATCGTCTCCGACAACCGAAACAACCCCGCTCGGTACGATCCTTCTTTTCATCGTTCAATTTCGTTCGGTTTCGTGTACGGTTCTCTTTCGTTATTCTCGTTCGGTACATTACGGGGGGGATTCTTGCAGCTAGTTTGGGGTTGGTCGAGGGTTGTTTTGAGTGTGAGTTTCTGCGTAAATGTATTCTAGCTTGTATGTGTGTGTGTTGTGCGACTCTATGCTTTATGCGCCTGTGTGTGTAGGGGTGCCATATATGCATGTGTGTGGGTTTGGTGTGATCGGGTTACCCATGTTGGTTCATGTGGGGTTGTGTTTTTCCTTGTATATAGATTTTTCAGTTCACATATGTATTTACGTGGATTTATTCATGGCTGTGTTTTCATGGTGTATGGGTGCGTGGTTTGTGTGTATGTATACAATTTGATATGCAGCTTATGCATGGATGTGGGGATATATATATATATATATATATATATATATATATATATATATATATATATATATATATATATATATATATATATATATATATATATATATTATTATATGTGTTGCATATAATATATTGATTGTATGGTTGGTATATGTATGTAATATATGTATTTATTATGTATTTGTGTGGTGTGTGGGTGTAATTATATGTTTGTTTTTGATGTTGGTTTAAAAGAATGCTAAATAAGAATGTTTTGTTATTATCAGGCGTATGGTGATTAAACACCCTAGTCACATCATATATATGTGCCTAGTATAAGTGGGTAAATATATTATGTGTATAATATACATTATAAATGTGTTCATTGTTTGGGTCGTTATGCGTTTGTGATGTATGGATGACGTATTACTAACGTATGGATTTTATTATAAAAGTGTCAATTAACTAAAGTGTACTTGTACACGTGAAATTGGGTTTTATGCATTCGAGACGAATTGGTGTTGCGTGTGTTTGTGTGTGAATGGGAATAACAATAACCAACACCGTAACCGAACCGTGAACGCGAAACCGTACGAACCATTGCTAATATTTAATATTAATTATACAATAAACGTGCATCCAGGTTGTTCGGAAACTTAATCGATCGTGCTTACACTTATTGATTTTTGCTGTGCATTTAAGGAAAGTTCTCAGCTCCACTTTACCAGTTTTCGTTGGGGGAAAGAATATGTGTTCAAAAACGTATTTTCATTTGATCAGTATTACTGTAATGTCACTTGCTTACTAGTGTTATACCAACTTAAGTCCTCACTTTTGAACCGTTAATTTGTGTACTTTAGCGAGGTAATTCTGGGTAGATCTACCGGGTTTGACAAGCCCCACCCGGGCTAGTCGCGCTAGCACGATTGGACGTCAAACGGGTGTTTAATTGACCTAATTTCTGTTGTTGTGGTCTGGTATCCACAGGCGAGGCCTTCATTTACATCGTCAGCTTCGGTTGCGAACTTCATACACTATGTAACCTGTTAAGTAGACTATAATGTTCTGTTTATCAAAACCTATGAACTCACCAACCTTGTGTTGACACTTTAGGATGTTTCTTTCAAGTTCACAAGATGCGCACGATTAGAAACATCTCATTCATGCATTTACCATCATATGGGTCGAATGAAATATTTATATTTTCTATAAACTTTATTTAATTGGTTTGCGCGTGTTGCGCCATTTTAAGTTAAGATTGATTATGCTTCCGCAACTATTCTTAAGTTTACGTTATTAACTCTGTTTTTGGGAATTTCAAACGTTAACGAACAATTATATTTTGTAATTGATGTGTCGTTTAGTGTAACTAGTGGCTGAGATCTTGGTATGTCACACGCCTAACGGTAATACCCCGTTGGTGGAAATTGAGGGTGTGACATTTTTTAACCATTCGGCTCGTTTAAACGTAATTTTATGTCGTTCTTTTATTTGAACGTCTTTTTACTATTCGTTTATTAAAAAGCTTCATTAGAACATCTTTTTTCTCTTTTCGATGTTTTTATCGTCTTCTATTCAAGTTGACTTGAAAGTGATTTGTAGTTTTACGTCATTTGTATTTTTTAGGATTAATTTGGGTTTTGATTATTACAGTTAGGCTTTCTACAATACTAAAATTATTTGTGTTTAGTTTATTTAAACTTTTTTAAGTCGTTCGTTACGTTTGAATAATCAATCGATTTGAAAAAGATGTTTAAATAAGGCAAATAAATTTAGAAAGAAGTTTAGTTAGTTGAATGGTTTAAAAAACTATTTAATTAGAACATTAAAAACTTAAAGATTTTTAAAGATATATAAGTAAGACAAACGATTAAAAAATAAGTTTAAAAAGCCGAACGATTAGAAAAAATAAGTTTAAAAAGCGAAAAGATTTTAAAGCCGAACAGTTTAAAGATGAATGATTTTAAAAATTGTTTATAAAATCAACCTTATAAAAAACATTTTTAAAAATCAAATTTTAAAAAAATAATGTTTAGAAAACCAAATGGTTTAAAAACATTTAAAAAACGTTTTTTAGTAATTACATTATCGGTCTAAAATCCAAACGATTTAAACAAATATTTTTAAAAACTTTAAAAAATAAAAAAAATCTTTTACACACACACACACACACACACACACACACACATATATATATATATATATATATATATATATATATATATATATATATATATATATAATATGTTTATGTGAAAGAGTAAATTACGTTTTTGGTCACTGAGGTTATTAAAAATAATCATTTCAGTCCAAGGGTATTTTGGTCATTTTGTTAGAAACTAACTGAAAAATCTAACTCTGTTAGTGTATTGAAATGAAAGAGTTATAGAATACAAACCATGGTGCTTGATTTGTTAGAAAAATTATTTTTAGACTCAAATGGTTAAAATGATCAAACCACATGAACCAAAATAATAATTTACTCTAAATAAAATTTAATAATCTAAATGTAGAACCATTACGTCAAAAGGTAAAATAACTCGGATAAATAAACATTTTTATATCAGCAATTTAATGCTAACCTAATAATTCTTTGTTTATTACATAGTGACATTATAAACAAATAAATAGTTTAGTAAATAATCTCTAAGAGTAAATTACACGGATCGTAGCTGAGGTTTGTTCATATTTCACCTTTCGTCATTGGGATTGAAAAATTTCGAGTTTAGTCTCAAGGTTGGAAAAAAATAACACGTTTCGTCCCTGAGTAGAGGTAGGCAAAAAAACGGTTCGGGAACCGATTTGGGCAAAAAAACTAGAACTGGTTTCTGGCCCAAACCGGTTTGGCCCAAACCGGTCCCGACCCGGTCTGAACCGCCTGTTCCTCAATAGGTTTGAGGTTTCATGTGTTGAAACCGGTTTCCAAACCTGTTCCCAAACCGGTATTTAAAAAGTATGCGTTATAAAACGGCTATATAGCCGTTATATAGCCGTTTATGACCGTTTTTTGTATTTTTTATCATTATACCCCCATTAAGCTAGTATAAATATGTATTGAATATTTTGGTTGAACCACAACAAGTTAAAACACTCTCTACTCTCAAAAAACGCTCTCTATTCTCAAATACGCTCAATACTTTCGTTCAATTAAAAATAAAAGTCTCAATACTCTCGTTCATTTCAAAATGGGTTCATCAAGTGCTCAATCATCCTTTGGTTGTGATGCGTCTTCAAGCAACGTGGTGGTAGCAATCCTTCCTACGAATAGGAACCCCGAAATATGGTGCAATTACGATTTATGTCAAATGGCTAGCGGTACAAACAAAGCTCGTTGCAAGTATTGTCATAAGTTTTTCTAAAAAGATGCAAATACAACTTTGAAAAACCACATTGCGAATAAATATTGTAAGGCTTTAAAAGGTGAACCGTCTCAAGGTCAAGCTTTGATGACAAGCGAATGGAATGTTTGGACTTATGACGTTGATGCGGTTCGTGAGCAAATGGCGCATTTTGTAATTCAAGAAAGTTTGCCATTCAAACATTTCGACAATGAACGTTTGACCCGGCTAATTCAACGAACTCTCCAACGGCGATACACACATGTAAGTCGTGCTACACTTAGAAGATATTGCTTAAAAATATGGAAAAAAGCTAAAAATGAATTAGTATCTTATTTTGAAAATTTACAAACCGGTGTTAACTTAACTAGTGACGTTTGGTCGACTCCGCACGGTTCACCAGACTCGTACATTTGTGTCACCGCCTATTGGGTTGAACCCGGTTCGTGGCAAATGATGAAACATACAATTGCGTTTGAATTGTTTGATTATCCTCACACTGGGCAGAACATTTTTTATCTTATTGATAAAGTTATCAAAACGTATAAATTAGAAAACAAAATATTTTCTATATCTTTTGATAACGCGTCAAATAATACGCTTGCGATAGAACATCTAAAATTAAAATATAAACCAATTTGTGACGGTGTGTTTTTTCATAGTCGATGTGTTGCGCACATCATAAACTTAGTCGTTCAAGACGGTTTAAAAACTATTAAAACAGTAAAAGATAGTTTTAAAAGAATGTTATGTGATATTTTTATCAGTTATCAAAGATATAGTAGGTATCGCAAGTTTAGGTCCAAATGTTTAGGTCCGAATTGGGACGTACCTACAAGATGGAATTCGACTTGTAACATGTTTGAAAAGGCTATTGACAAAAAAAAAGTTTAATATCCTTTCATAATGCTTTGGTGAGTCGTGGAAAGGCTTCGACTTACCATCCATCTGGTTGGGCTATTATTGAAGAAATAATCAAAATGCTTAATGTTTTTAAAACCGTAACTACTTGTCTTTCTGGAGTTTATTATCCAACGAGTCCATTACTACTTCACCAAATTTGCCTAATGACTTCAAAATTAAATGAGTTGTCGTGTAGGGGTAGACCTTATTCGGATATGATACCACAAATGAAAGAAAAAATTAAAAAAATATTTTAAAGAAATGTCTCCGGTTATTACATGTGCCGCTGCCTTAAACCCTTGTTTAAATACGTCAGGGGTTGAAACTTTACTTGATAAAATTACTTTTAATTTGGATTTAGAAGAAGAAAACCCATATTATGCTCAAAGTGCAAAAAATAATTTTAACACACATTTAGGCCAAATGTTTTATGTTTATTTAGCAAAATATGATGAAACATCAAACATACATGAGTCTATGCGGCATGCGGGACGTGACAAAGGTTCAAGTGATCCAATGTTTGCTTTGTATAATACTTTAAGAGATGAATGCAATAAACGTCAACGTGGTAACACTCCGAGTAGTGAAATCGGGAGGTATAGTGGAACAAACTTTTTATCCACCGTGGCTCCACAAGATTTTAAAAATTTTGACTTGTTGGCTTGGTGGAAAGGTAAGGAAGATCAATTTCCAATCCTATCCACCATGGCCCGAGATTTACTAACCGTCCAAGCTTCCACGGTAGCTTCGAAATCTGCTTTTTCTGTTAGTGGCAGGATTATATCAATACGAAGAACCCGACTCACTCCCAAAGTAGTTGAAATGTGTATTTGCTTGAAAGATTATTTGGATGCAACTGAAAGAATACAACACAAATGCTCACTTGAAGGAGAATTAGAATATGAAGCCGAAATATATGAAAACGAAGTAGACGATGGATTGACACACGGAATGAGCGACGATGAAGAGGCATATGACGAGTTCCTTCGTAATACCTCGGGTTCTGGTGGCGAAGAATAAAGTTTACGTCATTTGAATTGTTTATATGTTTTGAATAGTATCTTTATTTTACATTTTATGTAATCTTTGATAAAAATAAATAATCATATTTAATTTTTCATGTATCATAAATCATAATTATATTTTTATTTAATATTTTATGTTTTATGTTTTAATATTTATAAATAATTTATATAAATATGTAATCTTTGATAAAAATAAATAATCATATTTAATTTTTCATGTATCATAAATCATAATTATATTTTTATTTAATGTTTTATGTTTTAATATTTATAAATAATTTATATAAATGTGTAATCTTTGATAAAAATAAATAATCATATTTAATTTTTCATGTATCATAAATCATAATTATATTTTTATTTAATGTTTTATGTTTTATGTTTTAATATTTATAAATAATTTATATAAATGTGTAATCTTTGATAAAAATAAATAATGTTTTAGATCAATTGAACAAGTTTTGAACAATTTGATAAGTGTGAAAAACTTCTGAAATTTGGGCAAGTGTTCAGGCGCATGAGCACTGTGGGTGTATGAGTACTGTTTGGGCGCATGAGCACTGTGGGTGCATTAGCACTGTTTGGGCGCATGAGCACTGTTTGGGTGTATGAGCACTGTTCAGACGCATCTGTTTGGGCGTTTGTTCTTTGGACTGTTTTGGGCGTTTGGAAAATTTAAATTAAAAAAAAAATGAAAACCCGAACCAGTTTTCAAACTGGCCCGGACCGGTTCTATAGGTTTGAATATCCTAGCCCTGAAACCGGTTTAGGAACCAAACCGGTTTGGGGTTCAAACCGGTTGAAAATAAACTGGTTGAAAATAAACCGATTGAAACTGGACCGGTTTGAAACCGAACTGGTTTGGCCCCAAAAACCGGTTTGTACACCTCTATCCCTGGGTATAATGACGGTTAAAAAGTTCCGTTAAATGGGTGCAAAATGACTATTTTGCCCTTCTTCTTCCTCATTTAACCCCATCTCGACTATCACCACCATACCATCATCACTCCACCACCACGTCCATCACAAACCACCACCACACACCACACTCCCAATATTTAATGCTTTCCATCATCATCTTCAACATTCATTTCTCTTCCCCCTTAAACACTTCTTTCTAATGGCTTCAACTGAACCATAACAACCACCATCACCACCGGTCAAACACAAGGTAATTTATCAAACTACATCATCCATCATCATACCATACGCTTTTATATATCCTTATTTTGCTCACCTTCATCATCTCAACTTATGTTCTTCAGACATGTGTTCTAAGAGTCTGCATACACTGTGAAGGCTGCAAACGTAAGGTCAAAAAGCTCCTTCAATCTTTCCCAGGTACAGTTCATTTCTTCAATTTCTTTTACTTTCTTCATTTTTTTGTGTTTATTTTACAATAATATTGTTGTTTTGGTTGCAGGAGTTCATGATATTGAAATTGACAAACAACAACAGCGAGTTGTGGTCACCGGAGATGTCTCGCCGGAGAGTTTAATCAGAAAACTGGTGAAATCCGGGAAACCGGCGGAGATATGGCAGGAAAACCCAGCGAGTTGTGGTGGTGGTTTGTGGCGGAGGTGGTGGTGGAGTGGTGGTGGTGGTGGTTGAGATAGGGTTGGATGAGAAAGAAGAAGGGCAAAATGGTCATTTTGCACCCATTTAACGGAACCTTTTAACTGTCGTTAGACCCAGGGACGAAACGTGTTATTTTTTTCAAACCTTAAGATTAAACCTGTAATTTTTCAATTCCAAGAACAAAAAAATGAAATTTAAACAAATATCAGGAACGATCCATGTAATTTACTCTAATCTCAAACATCCCCTTAATGTAATAAATAAACAAGCTTTGTGTTTTTGTGATATTTAAATGTCATGACTCACGGGATAAAAAGCAATAGATAAGGGTGCAAACCAAAAGTTTTTACCCTATGTGAAACTAACGTTGGCATCATCGACAGAGAACAACTTTTGTTGTTACAAGCAGTGAAAAGAAGATCACACTCAAACCTATGTAAAATTAGCTGTAAAAATTAAGTGGCCAAAATTCAAAAAAGAAAAGTTAAAGGTAGCTTTCAAGTTCATCTTTAATATATATAATAATAAAATATGAAGTCCAAATCAGGTTAAAGGGTGGATGTAGGTTGACGCATTGAAGATGAAAGGGTATAAAGAGAAGCAAGTTATGTTTTAGTAATCTAAACCATTAAGTATTGGCTGATTATAGTTCATTCTGATTTAGTTTGTTGTGTTGATAATTTTATTTGTATAATTGTTAGAGATTGATGTTCAATTTATGTTTGATTTCCTTTTATTTTCCATGTACAAGAAATATATGTTTCCCATTGCACTCATCATTCCGATGAAATCAAGCAGGAATATTCCTTGTCTATAAAAATCTAGAGTGTTGGGTGTGAATAAGTTCTTTTAACATTACGAGTGACTTTAAATACCTTGTTTGTAAAGTATAACTTGTTCAGATTAAGTTCGCTGCAAGATGATAATAAGTTTAGAGGATACAAGATATCAACACATAGAAGTTGAGATTTATAGTGTTTCGGGTGGATATTGACTTATTCATCTAAGATTTGTTCGTTGTTATCCATTGAAAGTTTGCTTTGCTAAGAAAGCATCTCTAGAAATGTAGAGATTATTTTGACAACTCTTCTTTCTAATATGATAGACATGATCGATCACCCTACTTGCGTTGGTAGGATCGTATTTGCAAGTTTGTTTCTAAGGATGGTAGAGATCCTACTAAAATCCTTATCTTTAATGTGTAGTGATCAACGATCAAAATCTCAAATGTAGGTTTGGGTGACCACACATACAATATCATTCGATGTTGAAAAGAAGAATACTTGAAAAACGTTCTAACATTTCTTTTCTTGTAAATCCATTATTTTTTATATGGAAGGTATTAAGAATAGGAAACATCAATTAGACTACTCATCGTTACATCCCTTTGACACACTACTCACAAGCAACTAATCGTCATACTTCTCTGTTCAAATCGAATTGCGATTTTGACGTTGCTTAGTCAAGGATCGTTCTTGGAAGCTGAGCATGATTTAATTTAGGGATTAGGGGTGATTGTCGAGGGTTTCAATCGCGATGGCAGAGTTGGGTAATTGGGTTGGAGGATGCCAACATTCGGACGGATTGAAATCACTAGACTATCTTGAAATAACTACTTTATAATGATTAAAAACATACAGAACCCATAATTTGTCAGAATCATATAACATTTATAACTTATACACCGTTTTTGAAACAATGACAAACATACTTGTTTTTAAACTACTAGCTTGATAAAGAAGACTTTAATACAAAACTATTTTTAAGTAAACAACCATGAGAGACATATAAACACATGTAAATATTAGATAGCACTATTAAAGAAAGTAATTATGTAACCACATAACCACTCTACTTTCTCTCTTTACTACAATTAATATATGATACGTACAATATGCTTAACCGTTTTAACTTGAAAACCGGTTATGTATTGATTGTAACCTTATCTTCATAAACCACATTGTTAATTAAGAACGTGACATCATCAACACCTATCTAGAAATTAAGCGATGCTTGTAGAGGATGCACATAACACTAATGCGAATAATCCAATAAATCATGGTGTACTAGTTGTCCCATATGCATGTGTGCATGTGGATGAAAATAAAATGTCACAATCATCGGTATGAACAAATATAATGTCATCGACTAGTCTACATCTTCATAATGCATTTACTTTTTATACAAACATACATCATAATGTTATGGTTAGAAACTAGTTAAATACGCGGTATTATTATAAAAGCTTTATATTATTACAAGTTGTTTTTTTTATAATAAAATGAGATGGATGGCACAGCCGGAACACGGTTGCCCAGTGTTATGACAGTGTTCCGACCGTCTCGTGACTGGCAAATTGATCAAACACGATCGATAGAGGTTCAATCGTTCAAAATTACCATCCTTAGAAATATGAACTATCGATTTCCAAAGTCGTTTATTCAAATTGCAACAGTCATGTCATATTCAAATTTGGGTTAAACCATTCACACTAGGAAAATGACTATTTTCATATTATATTTCTCATTTCTTACACAAAAAAATTATTATAATAAAGTATTACACAAATTATAACTGCATTTGTAGTCTCTGATATAAAAATATGTGTTATATCATTATTTCTTTCTCCTCTCCTTTTAATCTCTCACTCACGTTATTCGTTATTCAAGTGAAGGCATTTGCAGGGGTGGAATGTTTTCTTTTTTCTTTCTCCTCCACGTAAGCTTCAAATCATCTAATAACACAAAAACTAGAGGCGTTCTATTGATATATCATGTCTGTTTTGAGTAAGGGGTACAAGAAAAGATAGAGACCTGATTATATTTTTAAAAACTTTAAATAATAGGTCAATGGTATTTTAGATTTAACTATATTTTTTTAAAACACTCGTAACTTTTACATACAATATTAATTATTTTTTTAAATTACATCATAAAAACAAGAGTTTTTTAATCTTTAAAACGCCTATAACTTTGATAAATACAAAATGAATTTTTTTCACATTATTTCAGCTCATTGTGTAATATTCGCCAGCTTATTGTGTAATATCAGGTCATTGTGTAATATTCATCAGATCATTGTGGCTAATGTTGACCATTTTGTTATGCATTGTGCTTTTTAAAAATAATGATTTTCAAATCAACAATACTAAAAATATAAATTTTGTATTCAGTTCATTGTGTAATACTGAGTTGGTCATTGTGTAATCTCATAAAGCAGCTCATTGTGTCTATTGCTAATCATTAAGTTTAGTGCTAGTTATAGTGTTACCCATTGTGTCTAATGTTAACCGTTGTGTTTTTAAATGTCGATTTTCAAATAAAACAATGCTGAAAATTTAATTTTTTACGTTTTTCTAGTATAATGTGTAATGCTGATCAGGTTATTGTGTAAACTCGTCAAACAGCTCATTATGCTTATTGCTAATTATCGAGTCTAGTGTTGGTCATTTGTTACTCATTATGTGTAATGTTGACTATTGTGTTATGCAATGCGTTTTTTAAAATGATGATTTTCAAATAACACAATGTTTAAAATGTAAATTTTTTATGTTTTTTTCAGTTTATTATGTAATCCTAATCAGTTCATTGTCTCGTCAAGCAGCTCATTGTGTCGATTGCTAATCATCGAGTCTAGTGTTGGTCATTGTGTTATCAATTTTGTCTAATGTTGACCATTGTGTTATGCATTATGTTTTTTAAAATGATGATTTTCAAATAACACAATAATTAAAAATATAAATTTTTTATGTTTCAAGTTCATTATGTATTTCTCATCAGATCGAGTGAGTTATTAATTTTGTCTACTTTTGACTATTATCTTATGCATTGTGTTTTTTAAAATGACGATTTCAAATAACACAAAGCTAAAAATACTTTTTTTTTACGTTTTTCAGTTCATTATGTAATAATGATCATGTTATTATGTAATGCTCGTCAAGCAGCTCATTGTGTCGATTGCTAATCATCAAGTCTAGTGTTAGTCATTGTGTTACCCATTTTGTCTAATGTTGACCATTGTGTTTTTTAAAATGTTGGTTTTCGAATAACACAATAATAAGAAATGTAAACTTTTTATTTTCAAGTTCATCATGTATTGTTAATCAGATAATTGTGTAATCTTCATCAATTCAGAAAATTACACAATGACCTGACGAAATTACATAATGAGTTAAAAAGAATTTATTTTTTATATCAACACTATACTCATTTTAAAGATTAGAAAATACTCGTTTTTATAGTGTTATTTTGTTTAAAAAAATAATGTTGTATGTAAAAGTTATGGATGTTTAAAAGAAAATATAGAACTTTAAAAGGAAAGACATTACTAATTTTGTTCTCAAACTAATTTTGATCAAAATGACACATGTCAGCATTTTAATTCTTATTATATTTTTTAATTTAAAAAACTTTGTATTTAAACGTTTCTCTAATAATAATAAAGTATAATATAAACAATTATGTTTTACAGATTTAAAAAAGATTTGAAAAGATTTTGAATTAGGAAATTGTTTATGTCAGTCCAAATTTATAATGAATGATAAATATGCGCATGTAGACTTACACCAAGTGATGTGACTATTTTTTTAGTGTTTCTGGGTTTTATTTGACATAATTTTTTTTACTTTTGTTATAATCCTTAATGTATAATGTTTTTAAATAATATGTCAGGGTGATGTGTTTAATCTTATGTATATTTTGATACAAGTTTATGTAAAAAAGTGATATTTATTTTTATAAAATTCATATAGAAACGCAGACATAAACACATCGCAAATTTGATTTTTTATAAAACACTATACGACAAGTTATGTAAGAAAAAAATTTCTTAACTAAAACTAAAAAAAATGAATAACAAATTACTCAAAATTGATTCTTTTTTTTTCTTTTGCTAATTTTATGATATGTTAAGGAATCATACAATAGAACAAATGATACATATATATACACGTGATCTAAAGTTAAAAAATAATAAAAAATCTAAGAGCTTAAAAAATTAACCATTGAGCGAAGGCTGAAATGATATGATACTAAAGTTATAATATTTGTCAAAACCACATAATCTACTAAAAGATTATAATATTACCCTATATGTTTATAAAGCAACGTAATGAACAGTGGTTTTGAGATTCTCAACCGTTCATTTATAGATCAATGGATGGGGAAGAAGAAAGCTGGGATCACCGCCTCTCTCGCACAATGACAGCCATCATCTTCTTCATGCAAGCCTGATACAGATTCGTCTTCCCCATGATACTCATATACTAAAATGATGCATTCTAACTTCATATAACTTGCAAGTTATCTATTTAATATTTATATAACTTTGATATAAACCACTTTAGTACTTGAATGATTATGTTACCATAAAATAATATGTATGATTTGTTTCATTGTCAAGTATACAATCATACAATGACATGCAGTTTGTTTTGAGAGTTATGGACGAATTAATTGTCAAGTGAGAACGATTCCATTTTATTTTGCAAATTTTTATAATTTTTTAAATACTATATTATATGTTTTTGTAATTTTATTAGTAACTAAATAAACTAGTTATACTATGATTTTGTATAATTATTTCTACTTGCTAAGGGGCTGTTTGATTACCACTGACTCAGTAAGATCTGACCGAGTCAGAAGCTGACCCAGTTAGAAGTTCAAACTGAGTCTTCATCTGACTTAAACTTGACTGTTTGATTCAGTATCTGACTGACTTTGCTGAATGATAAAAGTAACCATATTGCACCGAAGTTCTTACTGAGTCTGCATTTAACTGGTGTTGTATAATTAATAAAAATAACCAAATTTTTAAAAAGAACATAATAGCTTAAAATTCAAAATGTCATACAAAATACAAGTTAAACATAAATCATATATAATCCAAATAAACACATTGAATTTCAACATATTACAAGAGTTTGCATAAGCAGTTGATTAGCAATTTGGTCACGCAAAGTAGCCATATATTCATCGCCTTCTGAACCCCACTCTATGCCTTGAGAAACAAAGTCATAAACCTAGGTACCTTCACCTTCTTTCCATCCTGTTCAAATCTTAAACTCCCTCTCCGCCACTGCAATCAAATTACTTCACAGTTCACAACAACAATGGCGAAATCGAATTGCATAACCCATGCATCATCCATCGTCTCCTTCCTCCCAAGGCCCACCTTCTCCTTCATCATAAAACCCCCCTTCATCTCACACCCATATTCCACCACCAAAACCCCTTTCCCACTTCAATACGACGTGATAATCACTTGCCCACCTCAATCCCAATCTCCACCGCACCACAACCACAACCACCGCCATCGCCGACCGCCACCGTCCCCAAATTCCACCTCACAAGACCCCTAATTGGGCTTTGACGATTGGGTCGACATGAAATTAACTTCACAATCATCATCATCATCATCATCACCATCATCATCCGCACAAAATCAAGATCAGAAGCAACCCATGTTGTGGAACGATGAAATGGATAGATCGAAGATGAAACCGGTCAGTGATGTCAAGAAAATTGGAACCGGGTCAGTCGCGTGGTCGGTAACAGCAAACACGCTGACTGGCTGACCCAACCAACCAGTCAGTGGTCAGAATCCCGGTCAAACAAAACAAACAGCCCCTAAGTTAAATTCTTCAATTTTTATAATACATTAATTTATTGTTTATTTATTTAGCTAAACATATACGAACTATGTGACATGAGATTATAGGATCTATGATGCGTATGCTAATCATGTTTGGTAAGTATGATTAGATAAGTTTTGTTTGGGTGCGTCAAATTAAAAAAATTAAAGTCTTTCATCATTGGTTATAGTGTTCGTCTAAGCTTGAGTTTGGCTTATTTTGATTTAACCAAACATAAGCTTGAACTCAACTCATTTACTATTTAGTTATTATATATTTTTATATTAATTTTATATATAATTATACTTTTTGTATGTAACATTATGTATTATTCAGTTGTTTTATATAATAGTATATATTTATATAAGAATATATTTAATAAATTCTAGAAACTCTATAAATAAAAGACTCATTTATTTAGCTCATGAGCCAACTCAAGGTTTTCTATTTTAGGTCACAATTTATATAAAATTAATTTAAGTTATCATTTATGTTATTTATAATTTATGCTTTAATTTAAACAAATCAAGACAAGTTGAGTGATATGTTAATAATTACACATACAAATCATATGTATTCATCCCCATTTTGAGCATTTTTGGTTGTAAATCATTCAATTAGACATTTATGTATGTTTAAATTGAATGTCTAAGGTTCCCGAAGGAAGGTTGATGATTTTTGTAGAAAAACTCAAGAGTTGGTGATGCTTTAAGTAGAAAAACATTCTGACATGCCTACATTCAGATCAACATGCTCATGTTGAAAAGCTGAAATTTATTTCAAATAAGTTACGAAAGACAAATATTTAAGACCCCTTTTTAGCGGCCAACAAATACTTTAAGCTCGGTCACCCTCGTGAACCCATTGACGAATAGCCACTCACGTCCGCGAGCACAAACAACGCCCATCATTCGAGGGGAAAGCACCACTCAAAGGCCCATTGTCACACCCCAACCTTAACGGCGGAAACGTCGAGATGTGAGGGTTAAGATTGTTCACAGCCGCATAACACTACCATAAATTGTAAATATAAAAATTCATAAGTTGAAATAAACATTACAACCAAATGTCTCAACAAACAAAAATAAACAAAATTTAACTTTCAAGTCTCAAGTTATTTTATTTATTTTTTTTTTCTAGGTCCAAACCCTAGGTGTAAGCATGCTTCAAAAGATAATCATCAACCTTGTGCATTTCCTGAAACATGTTAAAAATAAAAGGGTCAACTTTAAAAGTTGGTGAGTTTCCATGGGTTAAGCATACATATATATATATAAAAGTTTACAAGTAGCAATTCATGTCAATGGTTACGAATAAAGCAAGTTTATAGATAACGTATAGCTACAATCAAACCTTGACCAAGAATATCATTTACAAGTTTAACGATTAGCTAAGTGTACTTGGTTCCCATGATGAACAAGTATACGTCATCAGGAGCCGGCAATAACCTCGGCTTTAGCACCAAATAGGCTTGTCAGGCCCATAGATCTATGACGTCGCCAGGCTAGCAGTAGTTAATGATTGTCAACATATAATGCCCATCATATAAGACTCACAATATTACAAATAACCATGACAAAGTTTATAAATGAATTGCTCGTGCATTTACAAGTAGCAAAATGTTTACAAGTGCAAGTTTATAAAGATAACATGTTTCACCCCAAAGGTGTGAAATAAAGTAAAAGAGGGGTATGAAAAACTCACATGGAAAACTCACATGATATAAGTTGGTGTTAAAGGTAATAACAAGTAATTAAGTGGTGCTCCAACGATTCCTTTTACAAGATACCTAAACGTATATATTCCAAGATTAAGTCTAAAGATAAGTTTAACGATTCATACGTGAACTAGGGTTTCAGGTGGAGTTTGGGGCTTTCGACTAATAATTAAATTTAACAAATGGATTCACTTATATTTTGGTTTAAATAATAGAGAAGTATACTATTTGAGTATTTTAATGAAAGGAAATCATGTATTAATAAAGTTTAAATATAAAGTTTAAATGATTTTTTTTTTATAATCATTTGATGTAAACATGATTTAAACAATAATTAAAAGTAACGTATGAACCAATAATGATTTATTAAATTAAACCATCATTTAAAGTTCATTTTACAAGAAATAAACTAAAAATGACATTTGTTATATTGTTTTATTAAAAAGGGTAAATATTTAAATTTGAAAAATTTGCAGAAAATAATTTGGTGACTTTAAAAATAATTAAAGTTTACAAAAATGATTTTTATAATTACTAAAATATTTCTGTATTTAAATTTGTTAAGAAAAGGCTTTTAAAAAAAATAATGTGGGTGCCCGGGTTCGAACCCGGGACCTCACAATTGTGGGGAGTTGCGTTTACCGTTAGGCTGGGTAGCCTATGCCTGCTAAAAGATGGTTTTTAATCTTTAAAAACACAAACCAAGTAAAACCCCCAAAATCACATAAACCCTAGAAACATCTTTGATCAAATTGACGATTTATTCGATAACGATTACTGAAATAAACATGGGGCTTTGATTCCCCATGTAATTTCGAGTATATTCATATGTTTAATTTACCCGAATGAAGATGGATTGATGATGAACAAGACGAAGAACAGTCGCGGCTATGTCATGATTGGTTCAGATTGCCAATAAGGTTAGTAATCAAATTCTTTGCACAGAAAGCTTCCAAGGATCTTGATAAACGAAAGCTCTCTGTCAATTTCAGTTAATATCGACAGAATGGTGATGAACACTAGCGTTGTAGTTGCGATGAAGAGAGGGAATTATTCGAGTGGTTCCAGTGTGTTTTAGGTGAAATTGAGTTCGATAGTAGCTTAGGATTAGTTAAACGTTCGATTATGATACATTTAATTTGATTATTATTGAGTTTTAATGTTCGAACGGCTCTATGATTAAAAGCTTCGGTTATTCAAACCGATTGGGTTCATAACCGACGTCTAAACGCAATTAAGGTGCGTGTTCAAGTTCGAAACGGGTTCACGAATCGATTTGGAACGGTTTGGGATCAAGATTCGAAGGGTTTCGATGGTTTTGGGGTCTCGCCGGAGTTGGCCGGAGCCCTCGCCGGAATCACGGGGTTGGGGGGGGGGGAAATCTGGTTTGGGTTTTTGAATTTTACACAATTGGTCCCTGTAGTTTTAATTCTTGTTATTTTAAATACAACTTTATTTTTTTCAAAGTTTCTAAATTGACAATAAAGCCCCCTGAACTTAATTAAACTTTAAGTTTTAACTATTTTATAACTTATTAATTATTTAACTTTTATAACTTATCATTTCTATTATTATTATTATTTTTATCTTATTTTAACTATTATTATTATGTTTATTATATTAAAACAAATTATTAACTCTTAAATTAATGAATTAATGCACAATAAAAGAAACATTCATAAACAACCCATATAGTTTCTTAAATGACATAAATGGTCCTTACAAGAACATAACAGGGTTAACTATTAATTAACGAAAACACGAAAGGTTACAGTCTCCCCAACTTTTAAGAATTTCGTCCCGAAATTAAGAATGAACTAAACGAACAAATACGGGTATTTCATCTTCATATGCTCCTCACGCTCCCAAGTAAACTCAGGTCCACGCTTATTTTCCCAACGAACCTTGACGATTGGGGTAGTAGTGGTCCTAGTCTTCTTCATAATGCGGTCCATGACTTCAACGGGTTTCTCAACAAAATGTAATGACTCGTCGATCTGGATGTCATCTAATGGGACATACAGACTTTCATCAGCCAAACATTTTCTCAAATTTGAGACATGGAAAACAGGATGAACCCCGCTAAGATCGGAAGGTAGTTCCAGTTTATAAGCCACTTTCCCAATCCTTTTCAGGATCTTGAAAGGTCCTACAAATCGTGGAGCTAATTTACCCTTCTTCCCAAAGCGAACGACTCCCTTCCATGGTGAGACTTTAAGAAGAACCATATCCCCAACTTGGAATTCCAACGGCTTGCGTCGTTTATCGGCATAACTTTTTTGTCGACTTCTAGCCACTTCAAGGTTCTTGCGAATCATGGAAACTTTATCGGTTGTTTCTTGTATGAGCTCAGGACCAGTGATAAAATTTTCACCAATGTCAGTCCAGCAGATCGGGAAACGACATTTACGACCATAAAGTGCTTCAAAAGGTGCCATTTTGATACTCGAGTGGTAACTATTATTATACGAAAATTCCGCGAGAGGTAAATGCGTATCCCAGTCACCACCAAAGTCAAGGACACAAAGAAGTAGCAAATCCTCTAGGGTTTGAATGGTTCGCTCGGTTTGACCGTCCGTTTGAGGATGGTAAGCCGTGCTTAAATCCAGTTGAGTACCCAAAAGTTCTTGCATAGACGACCAAAAGTGCGAAGTGAAACGAGCGTCTCGGTCGGATATGATATGCAAAGGTACGCCATGACGACTCACAATCTCATCAATGTATATACGAGCTAACCTTGACGTTTTGTAAGTGTCACGTATGGGTATGAAATGTGCCGACTTGGTCAATCGGTCAACGATCACCCATATGCTATCATGACCACGAGAGGTGCGAGGTAATTTGGTTATGAAGTCCATGGATATGTGTTCCCATTTCCACATGGGAATCTCGGGTTGTTCAAGCAATCCACTAGGACGTTGATGTTCAACTTTAACCTTTGTACACGTAAGACACTTAGCTACGTAAGTTGCTATGTCTTTCTTCATTCCAGGCCACCAGTATTGACCACGCAGATCCATATACATCTTATCGGAACCAGGATGAATTGAGTAACGAGTTTGATGAGCTTCATTCATGATAAAGGTACGAAGATTATCACGGTTTGGAACCCAAATTCGATTCAAGAAATACATCAACCCATTGGTTTTCGTTTCTAGTTGAGCTCGAAGGTTGTACTCCAATTCCTCTCCTATTTTTCCTCCTTCTTGAACCGCTTGTTGAGCCTCCATGATACAAGTCTCGATGTCATTCTCAATCCTCAAATTTTGTAGCAGCACCGTAGTCTCGTTAACATCCAGACGAATCTCAGTATCAAATTCTCCCAAGATATCAAACCATTGTCGTCGATCGTGAATTTCTTGAAACGAGACCATCTTATTATGA
This sequence comes from Flaveria sonorensis, assembly GCA_025506505.1. NCBI lineage: Eukaryota > Viridiplantae > Streptophyta > Magnoliopsida > Asterales > Asteraceae > Flaveria > Flaveria sonorensis. Next base: position 3,871,180 of record CM046431.1, read on the forward strand.
ATCTTACGACTTAGTGCATCGGCTACGACATTTGCCTTTCCAGGGTGGTAACGAATGTCACAATCATAATCACTAATCAATTCAACCCAACGTCGTTGTCTCATGTTGAGATCCTTTTGATTGAAGACGTGTTGTAGGCTTTTGTGATCGGTGTAGACTATACATTGCGTCCCATAAAGGTAATGCCTCCAAATCTTTAAGGCAAAAACCACAGCACCAAGTTCAAGATCATGTGTCGTATAATTCACCTCATGGACCTTGTCTCGATGCATATGCTATGACCTTTCCTCGTTGCATGAGAACACAACCAAGGCCTTGTTTAGATGCATCACAATATACGGTGAAATCATCGTTCCCATCCGGAAGGGTCAATATAGGAGCATTACATAACTTGTGCTTTAAGGATTCAAAGGCTCCTTCTTGTTCAGATCCCCATTCGAATGGTTTATTCTTTTGGGTCAAGGAAGTAAGCGGTTTCGCGATTCGAGAGAAGTTGGCAATGAAACGTCGATAATAGCCAGCAAGACCAAGGAAAGAACGAACTTCGGTTGGAGTTGTGGGAACACACCAATTTTTCACAGCTTCCACCTTTGCAGGGTCAACGTGAATTCCTTGACTATTCACCACATGTCCCAGAAATTGGACCTCCTCAAGCCAAAATTCGCACTTTGAGAACTTTGCGTATAGTTGTTCTTTCTTCAATAGCTCAAGAACTTGTCGTAGGTGATGTTCGTGATCGGTTTTGGACTTGGAGTAGATAAGTATGTCGTCAATAAAGACAATCGCGAACTTGTCTAGATACGGCTTGCATACTCGATTCATGAGATCCATAAAGACAGCAGGGGCATTCGTTAAACCAAAGGGCATCACCATGAACTCATAGTGTCCATATCGGGTACGGAATGCAGTTTTTGGGATATCATCATCATGAACTCGTAATTGATGATAGCCAGAACGTAAGTCAATCTTTGAGAAAGTAGCAGCTCCTTGAAGTTGGTCAAAAAGATCATCGATGCGAGGAAGAGGGTAGCGGTTCTTGATGGTAAGTTTGTTAAGCTCATGATAATCAATGCACATACGAAATGATCCATCTTTCTTCTTCACGAACAGAACAGGTGCACCCCAAGGCGATGAGCTAGGTCGGATAAAGCCCTTGTCGGACAGTTCTTGGAGTTGACTAGCTAGCTCTTGCATTTCTGACGGTGCAAGTCGATATGGTGATTTAGCCACAGGGTTCGCTCCCGGAATTAAATCGATCTTAACCTCGACTTCACGCACGGGAGGTAAACCGCTAAGGTCATCGGGAAACACTCCAGGAAAGTCTCGTACAATCGGGACATCCTTAAGATCGTTCCCTTTGACTTTCGTGTTGACCACGTAAGCCAAGAAAGCCATGTAATTCTTGCTTAGACATTTTCGGGCTTGAGTACACGACATGAGTTTGAGTCCTTTGGATGATTTTTCGCCGAATACTTTCAATGTATCCCCCGAAGGCAAAGGAATTCGAATGCACTTCTCGAAACAATAATTTCAGCATGATGTTTGGCTAACCAATCCATGCCAATGATAACGTCAAAGCTTCCAAGTTTCATAGGAATAAGGTCGATAAAGAAATCATGCTCGTTTAGGCTCAAAATGCAATCATGAATGACGACATCAATAGTGATGGGTTCTCCATCGGCGACTTCGACAGTAAGAGGTCTTTCTAGTTTCGTATGTGGCTTAGCAAGTATAGGCTCAAATTCTATCGAGACAAAACTCTTATCGGCTCCAGAGTCAAATAGAACGTAGGCATAAGAATTATTAATAAGAAACATACCTGTTCAGTTTTAAAGATGTTAACGATACTGGTAAAGCAACATGAGAACTTAGATCATAAAGTTGGGGTTGGATTTGGCATACCGTTCACCACGTCGTTGTTTGCTTGTGCTTGGTTTGCATTGATGTTGAAGGCACGTCCTCGGGCTTGTGGTACGTTACCCGCAAGACGAGGGCATTGTGGGCGAAAATGACCAGGTTCCCCACAGTTGTAGCAAGCACGATTAGCAACTAACGCGGCATTGTTTGGTGCACGGTGACAAGTAGCCACCAAATGTCCATACTTACCACACAGTGTACAGATACGGCACAGGGTATTACCCGCATGATGATACTTACAGACATTGCACAATGGTAGAGGACCAGCATAGGTTCTAGCAGCAGGTGCTTGTGTACCAGGAGCGGGTTGTCTTTGAGGTACCTTGGGTGTAGCCACAGCGAAATTACGCGCCGGTGTGAACTTGCGTTTCTTGTTGTTGTAAGACGGTTCATTCTTATTCACCTTAGCTGCTTCAGGGACCGCCTTTTCAGTCTTTTTAGCCCCTTTGACAGACAAGGTGCCCGCTCGAATATGGTTTTCAGTGAGTTGAGCGGTGATGGTAATGGCATCTTCCAAAGTTGTGGGTCTACTTCCCACCACGGCATCTTGGATTTGAGGTGGCACCCCCTTGATGAACTTCTCAATGTTCCTAAGAATAGTGTCAACCATGTGAGGCAACAGGATGCTCAACTCCTGATGCCTAGTTGAATAGGCCAAATGATCTCCACCATCTTGCTTGAGATTCTAAAACTCCTCCTCCAGCTTTTGCAACTCACTTCTCGGGCAGAACTTTTGGATGGCAATGTTCTTGAATTCTTCCCAAGTGAGTGCCAACACAGCATCAGCACCACGATTTCTCTTCTCAATATTCCACCACGTAAGTGCTCTTTGTTGAAGAACACTTGTGGCATAACGGACTTTGAGTGCCTCGGGACACTCACAGTTGATGAAGGTGTTCTCCATGCTTTCAAACCACTCGAGAAGTCCAGTGGCTCCTTCCTTCCCACTAAAGCTAATGGGTTTGCACGAGTTGAAGTGCTTAAACGTGCAGGGTTGGTTGTTTCTTCCTTGATTTGCACTATTCTCTCCTTGCCCATTGCCATTAGTGTTGTTACTAGCGTTGGTCATCAAGGTGCTACTCAGTTCGGCAACCATGGTCGGAATGACTGCAGCCATTTGACGGGCAATCATGGCGGCTAATTTGCGGTCGGAGCTACCACGCTTTCCATGATGACGAGACATGCTGGATATAAAATAAGTTAGTCACAGAAATTTGGAGGTAGAAGATAATAAATCAACAAAGATTTTTCAAGACTTGTAAAACACACATGGAATGATTCCATTTGGTACGCATTACCATTTGGAAACGTTGACACGTCAAGGTGAGTTAACTCCAATTGCCTTAGAAACTTGTGTATATTGACCATAGTTTATCACTCATCCCAGAAATCCCCAGGTAAGCATAACTAGTCCCACGGGATTTATGCGAAATGCTTACCTTAGCCCGAAGGCTTTTTGCCAGGAAATCCAGAATACAGGTGTCTATGTGTCACACAATATTTCTTTAGGTTCATGGAATTAAAACCTTGATGAGATTTCCATAGATTAGTCATAAAGTCTAAAGATTTGAACCTTTTGATATAAAGCTTACGTTCCCCCGTGTCGTCGAGAATAAGTTTAAGATATTTCATCGTCGAGAGAATAAAGGATTAAGAATAAGTTTTAGAGAGGACAAGGCAACCAAGTTTCTCAATTATAAGGCAATCCTAACTAAAGGCATCAAGTTGCACATCAAGAGGCCATCCTTAACAAGTAGCATTATGTAGCATGCAATAAGATATATTACAAGATCATAAAGATTTTTCTTATGAGGTTCATGCATCAACTATAGTCTAGGTCACCATTTCTAATAACCTAAATCCCTATAGTTATGGGCTCTGATACCAATCTGTCACACCCCAACCTTAACGGCGGAAACGTCGAGATGTGAGGGTTAAGATTGTTCACAGCCACATAACACTATCATAAATTGTAAATATAAAAATTCATAAGTTGAAATAAACATTACAACCAAATGTCTCAACAAACAAAAATAAACAAAGTTCAACTTTCAAGTCTCAAGTTATTTTATTTATTTTTTTTTTCTAGGTCCAAACCCTAGGTGTAAGCATGCTTCAAAAGATAATCATCAACCTTGTGCATTTCCTGAAACATGTTAAAAATAAAAGGGTCAACTTTAAAAGTTGGTGAGTTTCCATGGGTTAAGCATACATATATATATATATATAAAAGTTTACAAGTAGCAATTCATGTCAATGGTTACGAATAAAGCAAGTTTATAGATAACATATAGCTACAATCAAACCTTGACCAAGAATATCATTTACAAGTTTAACGATTAGCTAAGTGTACTTGGTTCCCATGATGAACAAGCATACGTCATCAGGAGCCGGCAATAACCTCGGCTTTAGCACCAAATAGGCTTGTTAGGCCCATAGATCTATGACGTCGCCAGGCTAGCAGTAGTTAATGATTGTCAACATATAATGCCCATCATATAAGACTCACAATATTACAAATAACCATGACAAATTTTATAAATGAATTGCTCGTGCATTTACAAGTAGCAAAATGTTTACAAGTGCAAGTTTATAAAGATAATATGTTTCACCCCAAAGGTGTGAAATAAAGTAAAAGAGGGGCATGAAAAACTCACATGGAAAACTCACATGATATAAGTTGGTGTTAAAGGTAATAACAAGTAATTAAGTGGTGCTCCAACGATTCCTTTTACAAGATACCTAAACGTATATATTCCAAGATTAAGTCTAAAGATAAGTTTAACGATTCATACGTGAACTAGGGTTTCAGGTGGAGTTTGGGGCTTTCGACTAATAATTAAATTTAACAAATGGATTCACTTATATTTTGGTTTAAATAATAGAGAAGTATACTATTTGAGTATTTTAATGAAAGGAAATCATGTATTAATAAAGTTTAAATATAAAGTTTAAATGATTTTTTTTATAATCATTTGATGTAAACATGATTTAAACAATAATTAAAAGTAACGTATGAACCAATAATTATTTATTAAATTAAACCATCATTTAAAGTTCATTTTACAAGAAATAAACTAAAAATGACATTTGTTATATTGTTTTATTAAAAAGGGTAAATATTTAAATTTGAAAAATTTGCAGAAAATAATTTGGTGACTTTAAAAATAATTAAAGTTTACAAAAATGATTTTTATAATTACTAAAATATTTCTGTATTTAAATTTGTTAAGAAAAGGCTTTTAAAAAAAATAATGTGGGTGCCCGGGTTCGAACCCGGGACCTCACAATTGTGGGGAGTTGCGTTTACCGTTAGGCTGGGTAGCCTATGCCTGCTAAAAGATGATTTTTAATCTTTAAAAACACAAACCAAGTAAAACCCCCAAAATCACATAAACCCTAGAAACATCTTTGATCAAATTGACGATTTATTCGATAACGATTACTGAAATAAACATGGGGCTTTGATTCCCCATGTAATTTCGAGTATATTCATATGTTTAATTTACCGAATGAAGATGGATTGATGATGAACAAGACGAAGAACAGTCGCGGCTATGTCATGATTGGTTCAGATTGCCAATAAGGTTAGTAATCAAATTCTTTGCACAGAAAGCTTCCAAGGATCTTGATGAACGAAAGCTCTCTGTCAATTTCAGTTAATATCGACAGAATGGTGATGAACACTAGCGTTGTAGTCGCGATGAAGAGAGGGAATTATTCGAGTGGTTCCAGTGTGTTTTAGGTGAAATTGAGTTCGATAGTAGCTTAGGATTAGTTAAACGTTCGATTATGATACATTTAATTTGATTAATATTGAGTTTTAATGTTCGAACGGCTCTATGATTAAAAGCTTCGGTTATTCAAACCGATTGGGTTCATAACCGACGTCTAAACGCAATTAAGGTGCGTGTTCAAGTTCGAAACGGGTTCACGAATCGATTTGGAACGGTTTGGGATCAAGATTCGAAGGGTTTCGATGGTTTTGGGGTCTCGCCGGAGTTGGCCGGAGCCCTCGCCGGAATCACGGGGTTGGGGGGGGGGGGGGGGAATCTGGTTTGGGTTTTTGAATTTTACACAATTGGTCCCTGTAGTTTTAATTCTTGTTATTTTAAATACAACTTTATTTTTTTCAAAGTTTCTAAATTGACAATAAAGCCCCCTGAACTTAATTAAACTTTAAGTTTTAACTATTTTATAACTTATTAATTATTTAACTTTTATAACTTATCATTTCTATTATTATTATTATTTTTATCTTATTTTAACTATTATTATTATGTTTATTATATTAAAACAAATTATTAACTCTTAAATTAATAAATTAATGCACAATAAAAGAAACATTCATAAACAACCCATATAGTTTCTTAAATGACATAAATGGTCCTTACAAGAACATAACAGGGTTAACTATTAATTAACGAAAACACGAAAGGTTACACCCATTATGGTAAAAACCCCTAGCCTAGTTGGAGTATATTGCACGAAGTGAGACTCGAACCCTAAAAAATAATAGGGTGCTCCTCTCAAACCAATTGATCTAGGGCTCATTGATGGTCCCATCATTTTTATCAGAAACAAATGATTAATTAAGTTATCAAATAGAATTAAAAGACCTGAAATTCATTCGAATCAAGTTTAAAGTTTATGTTATATCTTCAAGTTCAGTCCTTACCAGAACAAATTTCAAATTCAATTTTCAGTTCGAATTTGAATCTATGAATGTCGAAGAGAGCCGACCCAATTATTCGAAAAGTAGTTGTAGAGTTAATAAACAAAACTAATAGAGTTAGTATTAAAGATCGAAAATGTTACAAAATAAAATCACAGAACATGATATGTCAAAAAATTACTATTTATCCTGAAATGATTAAAATATTTAAACCATATGGATCAAATATCCATAACCAAAGTTTACTCTTATTTAAAAATATATAAGAACATTCATAGTAGATTTTCTATATTTATGTGAGCGTGTTCCTTTTATTTTAAAGAATGATTGTAAATGATTGTGAGTGAATGAGAGAAAGAAGTTGTTGTTCATTTGTATGCTAGGCTATAGACCCGTGTATTAAACTGGTTGACGTAAAATTCATACAAAAAAGGTGATGTTTTTATTCCCAACAGATCAAGAAAAAGGGTGTTAATCTCCAACACTTGTGAGGATTTAAGTTTAATAACTTATTGACCTCTAACAATAAAAAATGATTAAATTAATACGATACCATAAGAATATGTTATTGATTATTCTTTTGCAGAGGACCTCAGGCGTGCAAATTAAATGTCATGAACGCATAAGAAGTCATGAATGCTCAGTAGTCACTTCATCTATTTGTCACATTAATCAGCAAAGCATAAGTGAAACCTAAAAGATGTAACCAAAAGCCAACATCAAAATATAGCCTAAATTATTAAATACTAAATGTTAAAAAGCATCTCAAGTAGGATCTTTTCGTATTCATAGTAAAAAACAAAAAAACAAAAAAAAACAAAAAAACAAAAATGTGATTAGTAAACGCAAAAGTTTTGTGATCATAATGTATGGAAAATACATGATTAAAACTTAATTATATAAAGGATATGTGATAAGGATGAGGTTATTATACGAAGTGTATTTTTGTTACAAAGTATGAGAAGACACAATGAGACTAAAAAAGTCACAAAAAAATTATATCTTACAATCTAAATCGAATTTCAAAAAAGTACTTCGGAGTCTCTGTTCCTCTCGTCGTCCTCTTTCAGAAAAAAATAAAAATAAATAATTTTTTTTTTCATTGTGTCTCTTTTATAATGACATAATGACGTCATTGTGTTTTTTATAATGACACAATGATGGCATTGTGTCTTTCATAATGACACAATGACGTCATTGTGTCTTTCATAAATGACACAATAAAAAAACGTTTATTTTTTTATTTTTTTTATTTTTCGTTTATTTTTTTTCTTAGTGAGGACGGCTAGGGGAACAAAAGCTCGGAATTATTTTTTTGAAATTCGATTTAGATTGTGAAATATAATTTTTTTGACTTATTATGTTTTCTCACACTTTGTAGCAAAAATACATTTTATATTTGAAACTCTTTCTATGTGATAATGCAAAAAAAAAAAAAAAAAAAAAAAAAAATAGAGAAATGATCTTACATGCAACCAGATCACTATCTTCATTATTATAGAAATGCTTTCTTGAATCCTGCCATGAATGTGCTCTTTAAACTTTATATTCAAAACTACACACCCCTCTAACTATTAACACAAAAAGGTTGGTTTATGCTTTAACTTATTAGTCAACACTGCATAAGCATCCAAATATCCAATGGCTCTGCTAGAAATAATGTTCTACATTCCCTAGACCCTTTCGTAGGTGGAGCTACCAAAAAGAATTTCACTAAAGCCCGTGTATCTTAAACTCATAGCATTGGTAGATATCATAACAAATCAAAACTTATAAAGATTTTCACTAAAGCCTAATAAAGAACTAAATGAAACAACCAATATCAAACGGTAAACCTAGTCAAAATCATAACAAATCAAAATGCATCAGCAAACATAGATTAAAAATAACCATACCTGGTTATCCATACTGGTAACGCAGAAGAAGACTGTGTGCAGAAATACCTAAATCGAAGTCAGACAAACTTCATAAATCAGAAACAACAAATCGAAGGAAGGCGACGATCGAAGATTTAAAAGACATACCGGATTGTCGGATAATTATAACACAGAGGATGAGTATGTCGCAGGAAAAACCTAAATCGAAGTTAACCAAACAACGGGAAATCAGAATTACAAATCGCACTCAACTAGAGACTGAAATTAGAGACCGATGAATAGCAAAAATCACAACTAAACACACCTATTCTTAGAAGCCTTCAACTCAAAGATTCCAACTGGAGTACTTAGAATAAGGCATAGGAATGAGAAATTTTGAAAAGGAAGAATGGTATCTAGGGTTTATGGTAGATTACAGCATGGGTCAAATAGGAACCGAAAATCAGATCGGGTTTGGTGACCCGCTTGAAAGGTAAACCGGGTAGAAAATTCTTGGGCGGGAAACGAAACATGAGAGTGAATGTCAAGCTTGACATCTGTCCCAAAGTGTAAATAATTATTGGTATAGATTGACTGATTTGGGGAATCACTCTTAACTCTTATAAATTTTTAAATATTATGAGTAGATAAAAAATAAAAAATAATAATTTTTAATATAATTATAAAAATAAAAATAAAAAACATGTGTTGAGTAATTATGTGTTACCACCGTTGTCTTTATTTTTATAACACGTGTTCATCATCATTCATCAAGTCAACACTCAACACATTCAATTCGAATATACGTACAAAGTTAGGTAACGTAGTTCTTGATTTACTTCCAAAGGAGCTCATCAATGTTTCAAATTCACACCACACAATCAAACAATCACACACCATCGTCATAACAATCGAAGCTGAAGATAACGCATTCACTAATGATCATCGATCATCCACCATCTCTTCACTTGCTCCAGCTCAATTTCTTCAACCAAAACATGTTGATTTGACTCGATTTGTTGTCTAATTTCAGCATACCCATCTAATTTTATCCCTAAATCAATATGGGTCGAAGAGTTTTCTTCATGTTTGTAACAATATTGCTATCAATTTCGTCATTTACCCTTGTCGAATCGGGTGAAAATGGGTTTATATCTATTGAAATTTCCGAAACGGGGCTTGAATTTGCGAAGGATTTGATGATAAAAACTGCGATTTCATCTTTGATTCCTCTTCAATTGCCCCAAATCGAGCAGCGTGTTCAAATCCCACTTGTGGGTAGGGTTCGTATTGCGCTTTCGGATATTGTTATTTATCAGGTTGATGTTTCTTCTTCGGTTGTTCAACCTGGAGAAATTGGGGTTACCATAGTTGCTTCTGGTGCAACTGCTGCTTTGAGCTTGGGTTGGAGTTATTCTTATAGCACATGGTTGTTTGATTTTTCTGATAGTGGGGTGGCCTCTATTCAGGTAATTAATGCAGCAATTCATTTGGAACAATTTCGTCATTTATACCCAAACTGGATGTTAATAATCAAAAGAGTTTGACCCGTGACACGCTTAACTCTTAAATTTTTAGTTACGGGCAGAAATCTAGTGTAACTCTGAGTCTAAATCTGTGATGATTATGTTACTTGGTTTGCCCTGACTACAAAGACAGTATAGATCATTATCGGTTAACAGCATGTATTGGATTAATAAAATTCAATTTAACTTTTTTTCTTTTAATTGTGAATTTACTTAATGTATTCATGTTTTTTTTGGATTTGTTATTGATATGTGAGTTTCATGTTATCCACATAATGGATGCTAATGCTAGTTGCAATAGATATTAGCACAGAGTCTTTTTCTTTAGGGGGTGTTTGATGAAGAAAAGTGTTTATGATGATCTGTTTGTTTTAGGGTGAAATAAGTTGTTTTCAATAAGCTGATTATCTATTTCTGGTTATAAGCATAAGTTGTTTAAAAAGCAATCCCAGACACCCTCATTTTTGGTAAGAGGATTTCAAAAAAGATTACCAAAAAGTTCCAACTTTCTAAAACTTTATGAATATCATCCAAGTTTTGAAAAACGGTTATAAATACCATTCAACCATGTCAACATTAGGTTCTGGTTAAAAGTACCCAGAACAATCCACTTTTAAAAGTGCATTCATTTTACTAATGAAAGCTTGAGTTTAATCAAATTAGAAATGGAATGATATTATCCAGTAATTTATTTTAATTTGTTGATATTTAACCGGAAGTGATTTATCCTCTTAGAAATCTTCCTACTAATCCTCCTAATGTAACATGCAACCATCAATACATCTAGAAAAAGGCCTACTCTCTCACACTCTTGTACATGCTATCCTTGTATTATAAGGACTAGTAGGAAGATTTTTGTGAGGACATACCCTATCTACACAAACAATGTGGTTATTGGTTATGAATAGCTTTATTGACATTAACAAAAAGTAATTAACATCTTGAAGTTTGAAATATTTGGAGTTTTGTTTCCAAACAATTCAACTCACTTGCAAAATTTCCAAAAGCCAACATTCAAGTTCACGGAAAATAGGGAATAGAACCTACAATTGGCTGAAAATGTTGTGTAGTGGTGATGAACCATTGTGGTTGCCCTAAATGTCAACTAGGATATTTCAATGTGTTTTCTTGGTGATTATTGCATCTTGTAAATTATAAAAAGGATAAAAGATTGCTTAAATCTGTGGATGGTTAGGTAATCTTACATTTATCTCAACAATTAGTATTCTTGCAACAACTCTTTACCTAATCATCCAAATCTCATTATTTTCACCTTAAATGTTCATAAAATCTTTACCCCCTAAGTATATTGTGGAGGTGAGTTTATTGAGCAAATTACAACACTAGAAACCAGCATATAAAGATGGGAAAAAAACACTTTATACTATTTTTTTTAGCAATACAAAAACACAAGCATGACTGTCAGTGAAATTGCTTGTTCAGTTTGTGCTAATCTTTTAGTAAGTTACAATCAATTCTTTAATAATCTATAAACATGCCATGACATAAGAAAGGATTTAATAGGTCTTTATAGGTTATTTGAATGATATACCAATGTAAATTTTACCCTGGTTTGGTCATTGTACTTTCTTTTAGTACATTTGGGTATTGAAACATGTTTTTTTGTCCTATTTACGCCAATATGCATACTTTTGTTCTGTTTTGGGTCATTATGTGGACTTGTTGTATAAGTGCTTCTTCATATGTCATTGTTAAAATACTTTATAATGACCTAAACGGAACAAAAGTCATCTTTTAATTACTCAAGTGTGTAAAAGAAGTATAATTACAAACACAACACAAAGGTGCGATGTGAGATTGTCTTGCTTAGAAAGTTCTTTTTTTGTTCTAATTTTTTTGAGTAGTTGCTTCCCTTATATCTACACCACCTTTTTTTTCTTATTTTAGTGGGAAGCTAATTAATACTTAATATCCTAAGGTTGAAGGTATGGAAATTGGGATGACTCTTGGTTTATATAGCCAACAAGGGACTCTCAGGCTTTCCCCCCAAGATTGTGGATGTAGTGTCAATTATATCTCCATAAAGTTAGATGGAGGCGCATCTTGGCTTTATCAAGGGTATCTTTTCGGGCCTTCTACTATTTGCTCCTTTTTCACAGTCATTAATGATCTCTATTCATGTTTATACGATAAAAGAAACAAAGAATTGCTTCTTCCTTCCCTAAGTGAGTGAAATGTTTCCCTTTTGGAAACATTTCAATGCAAAGTTGCCCCTATTCCAATGCTTGTAATTAAAGGAAAAATGTCTCTAAACACTAAATAGTAACCAAGTTAATGTTGTTCCTTGTAGGTCACTCGGACTTTTTCTCTAGAAGGTTAAACCAAAATTTTTCTGAAAATTTAATTGACATGGTGTCCCAATTGTATAAAATTGATGATGTGGAAATTGGTTATACATAAATGGGTTATAATTGCCGCCTTTAGTTTTTAACACGATGTATTTACTTTCTCTTACTGAACTTGTTCTTTTTTTCTTCTCAGAATAGTTGATTATTTTGAAGACGATATAATTTCTGCAGTTGAAGATACTATTACCAAAAAAGTTGTTGATGCGGTGATGAAACTTGATTCACGTTTTCAATCATTTTCGAAAGAAATCACTTTTGGTGATATTGCAGCTTTAAATGCCACTATCACAAACGGTCCTATTATGAGTAGTACTTCTGTTCTTATAGGTATCGACGGGTTATTTACACAAACTGATAATAAAATAGCTTCTGGTGGTTATGGGATAAGTTCATTATCAAACAGTTCGTGCAATAGCCCAGAAAAAATGGTTGCAATATCAGTTCATGAAAATGTGCTTAACTCAGCATCATCGGTGTTCTTCAATGTAAGTTCTTGGCAATCCAAATGGATATGCATATTCGTTCCTCTCAAAACTGACAGTTTCGACCTGTTTACTTGAGTATGGGTCGATTTGTTGGTTGTGTTTTATCTCATATGGGTGTCATTTGGGTTAGAGGTCACTCAAACTCTATTGTTGGCAATAAGTGTTAGTTGGTCAACTGTCAACCCATTACACAACCCACACATCTTGCCATCTGTAGTTGCATGTGCTTCTTTTCTCCATATGGCTCATGAGATTTGCAGCTTATGACTATGCATGTCGTCATGGTTAGTTAAAGTGTTAGCTATTACTTGAATGTAAAATTGAGATTCACACAAGGGCTAGTCCCCCCCAGCCCCCACAACAAAAATATATTAAAAAAAATAAAGAAAGAAAAGAAAACAAGGAAAGGAAAGGAGATATTGTTGGTTGATTTTTGTCGCCCTTTGTTTCAGTAGAGGTGGCAAAATGGGTTGGTTGGGTAATGGGTCAAAACACATAATTTTGTTCAGGTTCAAAGAAATGGATCGGGTCTAGGCCAAACACTTACAAATATGAGTTTTACGATTCCTTTTATAGCAGTTAGTGTCCCAAATATGGTCACAGATTTTTATATCATTTTAATAGGGAAAAAAGATGACTTTTTGAATAAGATGATTTGTTTTATGCATTCATATCAGACAACTTTCAAGCTGTTTAATATGACCGTTTCCTTTTGAGCTATAATTTCTATTTTACATGTTTGACCTGTTAAAGATTAAATTTATAAGTAATTTTGCTGAACTTGCCCCGTAATAATGACAATAGGTAATTATTGCACGTGTAACTTTTCTTTGATAGCTTCTGGTTCTCACTTGTATTGTTTTTATTTCAGACAAATAAGATGCATTGGAATATTGATGAATTACCAGATCAGAAGCTAATGAACACTGCTGGATGGAGATTTATAATCCCAAAATTATATAATGAATACCCAAATGATGAATTGAGCTTAAATGTTACCGTATTATCATTTCCAATCATAAAGATTGAAAATGAGGGTATTGTTGCTACTGCAAATACTGATGTTGTCATCAATGTCATAGAAGCTGGTGAAGTTATTCCAGTTGCATGCATCTCAACGGTATGTTATCATGAATAATCAAGAATATTTATTAATGTTGCTCTTTATGTGATATTGTTTGGTTATTTGTGAAGTTTTGCACTCGATACCCTACTTCACTAACAAAATGTCCCAGGTGAGTCTGGTTGGGTAACAGATTGAGGTCATAACAGACAGTTTTTTGGGTACCATGAGGTTTGGTTGACCTAAATACTTTTTATAAAAATTGTGTGTCCAGGTATGGGGTACTAAAAAGTTATGTTATTCCAATAATTTTTGAGTCACTGAATACTCTTTTAGGTGGTTTTATGCATTAGAAAAACACTTTGGGTGACTTTCGACCCATTTGCATGTTTTGTTATAAGCTAGAATTTTGGTTTTACCTATTTGACAAGTTAGAGTAAAAAAATTTTCCTAAACTTCAAATGGGTTGAAACTGCCAACTTGAAAATGAGGCCAGAACACTCATCTTTTTGGTAGGGCTCGAAATGGGGTTGTGTTGACCTGAAACGCCTTGTCCAAAAATTTCTTCTTTTCTTATAAATATTTAGGGTGCCAAGTATGATTTCTAAAGTTATTCTATTTAGATAATAAATTCTTTTTTTTAAATATTCTTTTAGGAGGTTTATGCATTAAATACCATTTGGGCCACTTTGGCCTAATTTGACCTATTTTTTTAAGCTTAACTTTGTATTTTACCCCTTTGACCCATTAGCATTAAAAAATTAACATTAAATGAACCCGTTATTATATAAGTCAAAATTTCCGCCTATGGATTAAATATACCAAAAAAATGATCCACTTTGGTCTTTGCCGACCTGAAAGAACGAATTCATATGATTTAGAGTTTTAGATCATTAGATCCATCTAAGGCCCGAGTTTAAGAAAATAGTTGGTTGTTTGGATATGTGTTTTATGAGTGATTATTTTAACTTGAAGAATCAGAGATAAATAATCAAATAGCTTAATGATTTAATCTAGGTATTTGGTTATGTGATTTTACGTTTATCTCAGTATTTATTATTTCTTACTTGCCTCTCTGAATGTGATTATTTTGACCCAATATAATCAGAACGTAGTAAATTCTAGTGAGGTCTTTTTGGCTAATTCTTGACAGTCTTCAGTTCTCGTTTTCTGTATCTCTAAAATGAGTTATTTATGTTACTTCAAGGTCAACAAGCATTAGTCTGCTGTGTAATAAAAACTGAATGACTATGTTTAATCACATAAACAGTATTAATATATAAACATTTCAGCGACACCGAACTACAAAATCTGTCATAAATGAAGATGTAAATTAATTTGTAAATGATTCAAGTTGGACGGCTCAAGCTCAGCTAATTCAAATTACGAGAGCTCAACCTCAGCTCGTTTCAAGCCTTATGTGTAAATCGAGCTCTACTCATGACTTGTTAACAAGCTAGAGATTTGCTAGTTTGTCTGATTAAAATTATTATTTATTTTTATTATCACAAATTATATATATTTACTTTTTGATTCTATTCTGTATCATGTTTATTTATGTTGTTTTAATTATATATTTATATATAAGCTCGTTTAGCCTTGTGAGCCTAATTGAGCTCAATGTTTGTAGCTAGGGCACACACTTGTTTATTAAAGGAGCTCCAAGTTAATATGGGGCTCAGTTCGTGGCTCGTTTAGCTCAGGCTCTAGTCGAGCTTTTAATGAGTCGAGTGCAAGAAGCGTGACTCACTTACACCACTAAACATAAAGCAGTTACTTTTTGGGAACATAAGATAGCAACTATTGGTCTATCGTTCATACTTACATGTCGACAAACGGTTATAATGGTAAAACGGTTGTAATGGTAAATGACCTATATAACGAGGTGGCTTATCGTCTCACCTTTTCAGGAGATTGAAGCTTCAGGATTTGCAGGGATCTCAATGGGCACTGTTTCTGGTAATATTAGCTTGAACAAATTCACGATGTCTTTAAAATGGAGTAAAATTGGCACCATTCACATGATTCTTGTTCAGGTACATTCATCTTCATTCTTTAGATGTCTAAAGTTAAACGGGATACTAAAATCATTATTAAGATAATACATTTTGAACGTTAAGGTGAAATCGGCTTGCATTTCATTTCATTTAAGGTGAAAATGCTAAATATGCATGTGGCTAATGAGCATGTTATTTAATGATTATGATAACATAGAGGACAAACTGCACAAAATAGAGACAAACCTTATGCTTTTTTTCTGATTTTAGTAACCAGCCTTCAAATTAGGAGCAAAACAGAAACCAACACATAATTTGTTGTATATTTTAGCTACCAACTTCAGTTTAACTAATTTTACATGGTGCATCAGCCCCCATATTTGGCGTCGTATATGCAGAAAATGATTATCTGAAAAAAATTAATATACAAGTGTGGAATATAATATTTATACATCAAATATCACATGAGATCTTACATGGCATACACATATACACTAAAATGACAACTAATATGCCACGTGAACAAGTTTTTAGTAAACATTATTAACCGACTTATATTTGTTAATATAATCGGTTTCATATTTTGTATATATTTTGTATTTTTGTATTAGATTATGTTTTCCTTATTAGCTCATAGTTTGTTACAGCATTCATGTATATCTATCCTTGACCATTATCGAATGAGATCATCTGAGAATTCTCAGCATAACATGGTATTAGAGCCACTGCTCTGAACCCTGAAGAAGTCGCCGCAGCCGCAGCAAGCCTCGGTTCCTGCCGCCGCAGATTTCCAGACTCCGGTCAAAGGGGGCTCGCTTCTTTTGATCCTATATCATCTTCTATGTATTCCTTTTTTTTTTCTTTGTACCCAGCCATGGCGGATGGCAAAGAACCTCGTCAAGAACCAACAACACCCAGCAACAAACCTCTTCACCCTGTCTACACGGTCACGGATATTCAAAAGAAAGTCCGTGTACTTGATGACCAGAAGGTTTCCTACTCATCTTGGGTAAAACTCTTTCACCTACATGCTCGTGGGTACAAAGTTTTGCACCATATCGATGGAACCGATCCACCAGCTACTACAGACCCAAGGTTTGAATCATGGAGTGAAGTTGATGCCATTGTCTTACAGTGGATATACGGCACTCTGTCCGATGAGTTACTGGTTCGTGTACTAGAACAAGATACCACCGCTCGCAAAGCCTGGTTACGTGTGAAAAACATCTTCTTAAACAACAAAGGATCTCGAGCGGCTGCTCTGGAACATGCCTTCACCAATCTAACTCTCAAATCCATGTCTTCTCTGGAAGAATACTGTCAAAAGTTGAAATCGTTGGCTGATCAATTAGCCAACGTCGAGTGCCCGGTGAACGACAGCCTGTTGGTTCTGCAACTTGTTCGGGGACTTCCCCCAGAATTTGATGGTGTCGCGTCTCAAATCAATCAAAATCTCCTGGCTTGGGAAGTGGCGTGCAATATGTTTCACTTGGAACTTGATCGACAGAAAGCTCGAGAGGAGGCAACCGCCCCTGCCGTTGCGGCCTCCGCCGTTCACTCCTCATCAAACTCGACCGCCAATCGACAGCCCTACCCTGCTCGGAACACCAACTCCCGACCACCTACTTCCCAGCGCCGCTCAGCCCCTGGCCGCCCCAATAACATGTCCAGTTATAACTCCTCTTCTGGGCCCACTCCACCCAAATCAGCCCATCAGCCTCCATGGACCAATTCAGCCGGCCCTCCTGCCTCTTGGACCCCCCCCTCGCAGGCCAACCTATGATGCCTTACTGGGCTCCTTGGTGGACTAGCCCACCACCCTGCCCATATCCTACACAGGGCTGGTCCGCCCCTTGGCAGCAACCCACCAACAGGTCGGGCCCATCTCGCATGTCTGGCCCATCCCGCCACTCAGCCCAAGCCCATCTCACTGACTTTAGCCCCCTCGAGCCTACTGACATCAGGGAAGCCTTACATGCGATGACCTTGGATGACAACGATCCCCAATGGTTCATGGATACGGGGGCCACCCATCATCTCAGTGCCGACCCAGGTATTTGTTCCAACTCTCCTCTTGTGAATTCCATTAAGTCTATATTTGTGGGCAATGGTCAACAAATGCCAGTACATGGCTCGGGAAACGCCACCTTTCCCCACTCTCACCTTAAACTTAACAATATCCTACATACCCCACGTACCATTAAAAACCTCATATATGTCAAACAATTTACCACTGATAATTGTGTTTCTGTTGAATTTGATCCTTACGGTTTTTCTACGAAGGATTTCAAGAGTGGGAAGACCCTAACCCGCCACAACAGTGATGGCCATCTCTACCCGGTTACTGCCCCAGCTCCACCACCCGCCTTTGCTCACGTCGCTATTTCCGCTCGTGATTTTTGGCATGATCGCCTAGGCCACCCCGGCACACCCGTTCTTGATTTTCTTGTTTCTAATAAATTTATTTCATGTAACAAATCGAGTACAACTCGACTTTGCAATTCTTGTCAATTAGCAAAACATAAACGTTTACCTTTTTCGTTATCTAATTCCCGTACTTTGTTACCTTTCGATATTGTTCATTATGATTTGTGGACTTCCCCAATTACTAGTAATGCCGGTTATAAATATTACATGGTTTTGATTGATGATTACTCAAATTACACATGGGTTTACCCTCTTAAATACAAATCCGAAGCGGTAACAAAATTTATCAATTTTTACAATTACATCTCTACCCAATTCCACTTTCCAATTAAGTCATTCCAATGCGACAGAGGCTGAGAGTTTGACAATCGTTAATTCCACTCCTTTGCCTATGATAAAGGCATTCAATTTCGGTTTTCATGTCCACACACATCCCAACAAAATGGGAAATCCGAACGAATGATCCGTCGCCTAAATGACATCATGCTTTCCCTGCTCACTCATGCCTCGCTTCCGCCCACATTTTGGGTTGAATCCATCCACACCTCTGCCTACCTTCATAACATTTTACCCACCCAGCTTCTCCAAAACAAAACACCCACCGCCGCTCTTTATCTTCGTACCTCATCCTACGATCACCTTCGGGTATTCGGATGCCTATGTTATCCAAATCAATCTTCCACCCGTCCACACAAACTCTCACATCGCTCCACCAGATGCGTCTTCCTTGGATACCCGGCGGACTTTCGTGGCTATCATTGCCAAGAACTCCACTGGGAAAGTGATTTTCTCACGACATGTCACTTTCGATGAGCATGTCTATATTTTGTATATGTTTTGTATTTTTGTATTAGATTATGTTTTCCTTATTAGGCTCATAGTTTGTTACAACATTCATGTATATGTATCCTTGACCATTATCGAATGAGATCATCTGAGAATTCTTAGCATAACAAACATAACTATGAGTTGCACGGGTCATTCTTTGCTAAAGTCAGGATTCAAATATACCTCAGGGTCATTCTTTGCTAAAGTCAGGATTTAAATATAACTCAGTTACCATACGCTAATAAAATGCAAGTTGGTTTCTATTTTGCTCCTAATTTAAGATCAATAAAATCAGGATAAGGTGTAATTTTTGTTCTTAATTTGTGTAGTTTGCCATAATAATAAATCCATATCAGCATTTGTTCATTTAGCAGTGTTTGAAAATGTGGGTTTTATTTTTAATCTGATGAGTGTTGATGTTAAAGAACCAAAATCAGATGATTAGTTGCAACCAAGTGACTGTAGTTGAGGATTGTCTCCCAAAATATGACATTTTTACCCTCAAAATTTGTTGCTCTGTAGTATTTACCTACATCTCATAATCCAATTGCTTTGACCCATTTTTATGGAAATGGGACCTTGGGTAACTTTTTTATTAACGGGTCAAATGGGTTAAAAATTAAAAATTAGCTAAAAATGGAAGGTTTTGAACGGATTAAACGGGTCAAAAGATGACTAATATGTATTCAAAAGCATACAATGTTAGTTTATTCAAAATCATAATCAGATTTGTCAAACACAACAAAAACAAACAATCCCTTATTAAAACAGCTCATTTATTTAATATGTTTTGATATAACTAAAAATCAGGTTTAATACAAGCAATCCTAAACACCCAGATCTTTAACCACGCTTGGATATGACGCAAGTTTTTGAATTTTTGCAGTCTGTGATGTCAACGCTTTTAAAAAAGGTCATCATTCCGGTTGTGAATTTACGTCTAAGAATAGGGTACTCATTACCTGATTTCCATGGATATGCACTTCAAAACGCATCAATCGTTTATGGTGATTCAACAATCGTTGTTTGTAGTAATATTGCTCCTGCATATGAGTACATTCCTCACCGGATTTTATCATGAACAAATGTTGTACAATTGTATTCCTATGGTTGTGTAGCTCATATCGATGTCACGTGTATAGATACCATGAAGTGTCCGTAAGATCGCGTATTTGATGGTCTTTGTATAGTATACTAGTTTGAGAAGTTATATTGTAAAAGAAATAAACATTATGGTCCACTTTTGGGACATTTGATGCGTTTAATAATCCTTATAAGACTTTTGTTATGATATACTATTGTAACCATATTCTTGTGACATCCTATTAGTTTCGCTCTATACAGAAGACTCTCTGTCCCCTCAAATACTGTAATAATCTGACAAATTGTAGTTAAGGGTTGGGTTTAAATGAAAACCAAAATAAATTGTGAAAATCAATAAACTAAATCTTTACTTTTGATGATTAAGATCGATGGCTTATAAGCTTGTATTCGTGGGACTATGTGTATAAAAAGTTAAAAAAGATATGAGTCATTGATCTTAATAAATCAAAGATGAAGATTTGGTTTATTGATTTTCATAATTTTTTTGGTTTTCATTTAAATCCAACTCTATATATACATATGATATATATAATGTTAAAGATTTAAATCAGAATAAAAAGATTATCATAATATAACAGTATCAAAAAATTGTGTTGTTTCACAATAGAAACAAATGAAGGAAGAATGATTACAGAAAAAAAAAAAAGTAATGAACAAATTTAATACAATTTAAAAAAAAGTATCTAACAATAATACATAACTAAGACAAGAAACTAGTTAAAATTAATTGTTCATAAAGATGTAAATACTTTTTGTATAATAATATTAAAGGTTATAAAAGACGGATAAAAATTATATCAATGAAAGGCTATTAAAAAATAACCATAACAAAAAATATGAATAATGTCATAAATTTTAAAATTAATTAAAAGAAAATTGTTATTTCAAAAGAAAATATGATAGACACTTTTATTTTAATAAAACAAAAAATTGTTATCATCAATATTAAAATTAATAACTTATTTATTATTTGTTAACATAATTAGCAATTTCTTATAACTTTTGAAAAGATGTCAAATACTTTAAAAGTAAAAAGTGATTATAAATATAATATTTATTGTAATTGATATGAGTTAATAGTTTTCAAATTCATTGTAACTCAAGATTGAGAGATGTAACGATATGTGGTAATGCAGACATGGCGTTTTACCAGGTAGAAAAGGGCCATGTGTATCCATAATTAGTCTTTTATTATAGATAATAAAATTTATTAATTATAAAACGAAATTTTAAGATAAGATATGATTGAAATTACGTATAAGTTAAGACTAAGTAATAAAACAATTACATCAACTTTTTAACTGTTTTTAAACTTTTTTTTTCAAAAAAAATTAAACATTTTGTTTCAAAACAAACCGTTTTAAAAAAATATAATTCTAAAATATTTTCTTATTATAACTCCCAATTTTAATTGTTTTTTGTATATAAAAAAATTTACTTTTTAGAAACACAAATTTTAAAATATTTTATATTTTAATAATTTGATGTCTTAGAAAAAATTATTGTTTTATGAATATTTGTTTCTTTAGAAATAACATTAATAAATAAGATATCTTTCTTATTTTGTAAAAAAAAACTATTTTTAATCCAATTAATATTGTTAGTAACTAATGTAACTATTTAATAGAAGGAAAAAGAGAAAATTTTGGTGATGAGAAATGTAATGCTATCATGTGTACTCTTTAGTTACTCTTTTATTAGAGTATCTAGATGTTGATGTAGATATCATTCGCATGTCAAAATGGGGCTAGCCCACTTGGTAAAAGCTTTGTTTTTTAGATGGAATGTCCTGGGTTCACACACAAGCAATGGTGTAATATGAAGTAATTTAATAGTAGGAGTATGATAGCTTTGCCTTTTAAAAAAAAAGATGTCATTCGCATTTAATGTCAGCATTAAATGGTTGACTTGTTCAAATAGTGACACATGACAAAACGAGTATCAGAAGATAACATACGTCAATACTTATTTTGTTTTATTAGAGAAGACGAGTCGTTGGGTCATTGTAAAGTGCGAGTCAAGCTTTATTAATATGAAAAGAGCTTATCATAGTTTTTTTCAAATACCGAGTTTATTTTCCGTTTATCAATCTCTCATGCAACTATTTGATTAGTCTCAGGTTTGCTAGGGTTAATTTTATTGTTATAATCGAGAATGTATGAAAACGTGTTGGCAATACTTATTGAGGTTTTTTGTTAGAAGTACAAGGATCACGACTATTGAAGCACTTAAGTAGTTAAGTACTTTTTTGATTGTATAATAAGTTTGCTTTTATGATTAAGTCTAATTTTGTTTTTTTTATTCAAATCTTCCTATTTTAATAAAATAATAAATGGGTGTGTCATGTGTCAGCACCATATTTATTCTTATCAAATTTTTCTCGTTTCTTTCTCTTATTAAATAACTACATTAATTATTAATAATTATTTATTTTTACATTATAATTAGTGTTTTAATAAATTAAGAAAGATATATTTTTACTAATGTTATTTTTATAGAAATAGTTTTTATAAAAATAATTTTTTTCTAAAACATAAACTATTTTTAGGTAATATTTTAAAATTGGTTTTTCTAAAGTAGATTTTTCATAAAACAAAAACAATTAAAATAGAGAGTTAGAAGGACATTTTTAAAAATAAAAGTTTTTTAAAATGTTTTTTTAAAACAAAATGTTTAATTTATCTTTGAAAAAAATAAAAAAGTTTAAAAAGTTCATACTATTATTTTATTACTTATAATTATTACTTATACGTAATTCCAATGATATCATATCGTAGTATATCGTTTTATAATTTTTATTATATTTAATACTAGGTTAAAGTCCCGTGTTACACACGGGTTTAATCAAAATATATTGTTGTTGTTTAAAAAGCTTCGTAAGTTATAATGTTGTTGATTATACTTTGTATATCGACTTTTGTGAATATTATTAGCAGATGAATTTAGATGTATTGATTCAATTAAACAACAAAGTAACTAAAGATCTAAATTGATATACAATGTTTGCTCGTATATAAACAGGTTGCAAGTTGCACTATGCATCAAATAATCTTTGTAGGTATATAATAAGTTTAAACTTGCAAGTATATATTATATGATTTTTTTAATTTGCAGGTAGAATATCAAACAACAGATAAAATAACAATAAAAGTTGTGTATCATTAAATAATTACAATACAACTCAAATAAAGTAAGCATCTAAAACAATAGTTTGCTCATATAATTAAACCATCTAAAGTAATATATAGCTAAAAGAACGATAACTTGACACTTGCACATAACTAAACAATTACAATACTAATCAGATAAAGTAAGCATCTAAAATAAACCTGTTGTATATGAGTAAGTGGAAAGTCAAAGAAGTGCTTCATTGATGTTCATAGTAAGGTAAAATGATACAAACACAATAAAAAACCACAATAATTTAAACTAAATGTTATATCATAGTATACACATACAAACAATGAGTTAAGAAGAGTATAAAATTTAACTCTTTAGTAATCTACATAACATTTCATACATAGCTGATTAAAAGGTTATGTGAACTGTATAGATAGTTGTACTTATATTATATATTATATATATATATATATATATATATATATATATATATATATATATATATATATATATGATATATGAACTAATTTCATGCATAATTAAAATTGACAAGCATATAGTCAACCTATAGGTGTATGGTCAACAGATGGGTTAATTAAAATAATAAAAATATTATTAGCAGGTGGATTTAGATACAAAATTATTATAAATAATAATGTATTGGTTCAATTAAACAACAAAGTAACTAAAGATCTAAATTGATATGCAATTCTTGCTGGTATATAAACAGATTGCAGGTTGTAGTATGAATTTTTGCAGGTACATAATAAGTTTAAATGTGACATCCGGTAATTTTCAGTTACCAAACTCCGTTAGTTCCGTTAAGTCTTGCATACACGTGTCGTGCGCACACACTAGTTGTCGTTGAACGTTGGTGACTTAACAATAATCAGTAATGTTAAATTGATGATAATTAAGTTAACAATGTGATTATTAAGTTATGCTTATGTGATTTAAATGTTAACTGTAATTTTATCGCGTAACGTGAAAACGTGCATATTTATTTCGTGTGTTTTGTGATAAATGGAAATTATGCATGATTGTTATTTGTGACTAATGATAATTGTGTTTAGTAGTTAAAAATTGTTTAAAAACTATTCAAAGAGTCTAATTTTTATAAACTACAAAATGCAAGGGTTTAAAGGGTATTTATGCAAAATTAAATTAATAAAACAAAAACTCTAACCCTAACCACCATAATCGGCCGCGATCGACCTCCCCTCTCCCTCTCCTCTTCGAATTCAGCCCAAGAACAAGCAATCACCTTCGAATTTGATCGATTACAAGGCATACAACAAGTTAGAACCTTCAATTGCAAACTATTACACATTTAAAGGTTAGATTTTTATATGATTTGATGATGTTTCATGATTGGCCGAAAGTTCTATGTGAAAACTGCAATTGGTGGTCGATTGATGCCTAGTTGTTGATGTTAATGTGTTTACTAGATAGATTACATGTTAATTAACGTCAAGTATGCAATAAAGGTTGGATTTTTACAAGTTTTTATGGAAATTACATTAGGGCCGAAACCCTAACTCGAAAATCTGAATTTGATGTTAGTTTTTGGTTGTTTGTTGATGCTATTACGTTAGTTGGATTGTATAGATGCTAGTTAACGTCGATTTTGCAAGAAAGCTTTGATTTTGATTCATGGTTCATAGGTTACTTAGAATAGTAACTTTATTTTGCATGAATTGATGATTTGATGATGTATGAATGTTATGGGTGTGTTTGTGATGATGATTAGATGCTAGGTTGATGATATGAACAATTGAAAAACAAGAAGATGTCTTATAGTTCATACATTGCTAAAAATAGTAACTTTTGGTGTTGAACGTTGATGAATCATGATGATTAGGTGTTGTTGATCATGTTTAGATGTTGTCATGGACTTGAATTGGTATGTAAATGATGAATCCATGAATGTCTTGGATGTTTGATGAAATTGGGATGTACTTTCCCAAAAGGGAAACTTTATTTGTGCAAATTCTTGAATTGTATGAATTGAGCATGTTTGGGATATTAGGACCATGTTAGTATGTTCATGGATGATTTCTAAGGTAGTAGAATGTGTTGTTTAGGTTAAATGAATGTGGATTTGGTTTGTTACCTGTTTTGGCCTGTTGAGATTCGCATGACTTGTATGATATCTAGTTGTATGATGATCTAGGTAGTACATGTGGTTAATGAAGTGCTATATGTAATCAAGTTGTATGTTGATCATGTATGATATGCTGTTGTGTTAGTATTAACGAGTTATCACCTATAATGTCACCAACGGGTCAAACGGGTCAACTGGGTCAAATGTGTCTTGTCTTTCTAAAACCTTGAGTTCTTTGGGTTGTAAAGCACTTAGAGTTTCATATTGATTCTGTGTACACGTACTTATGTACTCATGTGTTCTAGGTGACCTTTGAAGGTTGTCTTTCCCTCTTTCTTTCAAGTTAAGCTCTAAGTTAATTCTTGCGCGTATCAGGTGAGTTCTTGCCCCACTCATTTTACATAATCTCTTTTGGGGGAGATAGCATACTGTTGATCACAAATGCTTTTATATATGAGTGTGTATAATATTGATATAGTGCTGTTTACCATGGAAAAGTCCTCACACTTTCGGATTGTTAATATTGACTAGCGGGGAAATTTTGGGTAGTACTACTGGGTCTGACGAGCCCCACCTGTGCGACTCGAGGTCAAACGGGTGCAATTTTGTCCTAACATATATTCGTCACGACCTGGTAAGTCGTGACGGGAGGCAACAAACGTAACACAGTCAGCTTCGATCGCGAAATCACTATGATTAATATTTTTATGTTAATAGACTAGCTATCTATTGCAATACACTACTTATGATCTGAAAACTGTTTATCGGTTTACCTATTAACGCAACTCTTGAACTCACCAACCATGTGTTGACTTGTTTAGTATGCTATTCTCAGGTTAAGGTTGCCAGTTGCCTAGGAGCACGAACGTCA
This sequence comes from Flaveria sonorensis, assembly GCA_025506505.1. Taxonomy (NCBI): domain Eukaryota; kingdom Viridiplantae; phylum Streptophyta; class Magnoliopsida; order Asterales; family Asteraceae; genus Flaveria; species Flaveria sonorensis. The sequence continues at coordinate 3,897,522 of CM046431.1, forward strand.
GCATTGTTGAGTTGTCTACATTTGCTTGTTTACAAATTTGGGATTATTTTCATATTAAACATTTGTGTTTGGGGCGCGTATGTTTTGCGCATTCTCTTTACATACTACTTGTTTTGGGTTTTCTAGTTAAAAAAAAAACGCTTCCGCAGTATTTTAAACGTTAACTCTGGTTTTGTTTATTAATCATATAGAGTCGTGCTTGGTAACTAATGACTGAGATCCTGGTATGTCACGCGCCTCGCGGTAAAACCCCGCACGCGGATTTTGAGGGTGTGACAGATTGGTATCTGAGCCATTGGTTATAGGGAACTAGGTTGCATACACACACTAGACTATAACCGCACAGTTGTTAGTTACTTATCGCTTACTGTCCTTACTGTATACTCATTGGCATACGCAACACGTACTTCGCAGCATGGCATCGTCGTCCAGAAATTTAGGCAAGAGACCTGCACGATCTGAGTCACCTCCTACTTCTCCCGTACCGGATAGGGGATTTAACTGGCCTCGACATCCTTATCCTCCTGGCGAGATAGACTGGGATCAGCCTTTCATACCTCCTGAGCTCGATCCTCCGCGTAACTGGGATTTCTACCCCACCTACATAAACCGTATGACATATAGAGAGCGCGTACCATCAGTAGCACCTACACGACCTAGGACTAGGTCATCGACCGCCTCTACTTTGCCTACACTTCCTACTTTGAGCATCCCTCTGGAGCAGGCATTTGCAGACCTAGTAGCCACACTGGACACAGAGTGACAGCGGATTAGAGGACTCACTGATGAGAACTCTGCATTACGATCTGAGATGCGTCAGCTGCGTTTCCAGGTAGAGACGCTTCAGGAGCGACTCTCGATGGCCATTGGTGGACATCATACTCTGGCAGGCAACGTGGTAGCACTTAGTGGGCGCATGGACGCACAAGATCACCATAATGTTGTGATAGATGATAGGTTTGCTGATTTAGAGGCACAACTAGCAGCACTTCAGGTTGCTGAAGCCCCTGCACCTTTGGTGGACCCTGATGAGGAAGACCCAGAAGAGGAACCCGAGGAAGCCCCCGAAGAAGAACCAGTAGAGATGGATGAGGACAGTGACGGATCTGACGTACTGGACTGATCCTACCTTTTAAATGACTTAGACTATGTAGTGTTTCTTTTCTTTGAAACCTATGTGGGAAGGGTTGTTTCCCACCCAACTGACAAACTTAAATTTTGACATTGATGGAATATTTTGTGACTCAATTGCAATTTATTTATCTTTGATTATTATTTCTGTTATAAATGTTGTGGTTGTGGTGAATGCATTATTTCTTATTGTTTACTATACCTTGATGAGATTAATGTGTTGGATGTTACTCATTATTGTAATTGTGAATTTTAAAGTGAAATATGGACGCACGTGGAAGAGGACGTGGGCGTGGTCGTGGACGTGGCGCCGGAGGCCGTGGAGCCGGAGCCATAAACATGACGCCTGCGGAATTGGCGGCATTAATTAACGAACATGTTCAGGCGGCACCAACCGGGACAACCAGCAGGTGCATGATAACAAGAGGTTAAACTAATTATCCTAGTTAATTGCCTAGGATATCTGACTAATGTTTGGGATTGTCAAAACAGGACCACCACCATGTACCTACAAGTCCTTCATGGACTGTAAACCCCATACCTACAGCGGGACGGAAGGAGCTGTAGGGCTTGTAAGGTGGTTTGAGAAGACAGAGTCTGTCTTCGCGAAATGCAACTGGCCGCCTGCTGATCAGGTGAAGTATGCCACCGGGACATTGGAAGGCGCAGCATTTTCCTGGTGGAATGCCCAGGTGCAAATGCTGGGTCAAGCCATGGCCAATGAACTACCTTGGGATGAGTTTAAGGGGATTATGACCGAAGAATACTGCCCCCGAAATGAAGTGCAGAAACTGGAGATTGAGTTCTGGCAACTCAAAATGCAAGGCTCAGAAATTGAAGCCTACACGACTCGTACTCATGAGTTAGCCACTTTATGCCCAGGGATGGTGAATGAAATGCATAAGAGGGTGGAGCATTATATACGGGGATTGGTGCCCGAAATTCAAAGTATGGTAACTGCCTCTAACCCCACTACCATACAACAAGCTATCCGAACAGCCCACAGGCTGACTGACCAGGCAGTTGAGCAAGGACGGTTACCCAAACGGGGTGCGGTGGCAAGCGTGCCCGACCAGAAACGCAAGTGGGATGGTTCAAGCAACAAGGGATCATCATCCGGCAGCCAGTCTCAACCTCAACAACAGCAGCAAAGTCAGCAACAACAACGGAAGTTCGATAACAATCGAAGCTTCAACCAGGCGACTCACTCAAATCAAGGACCCGGTGGGTATGGTGGAAGACTGCCGAAGTGCAACCGGTGTAACTACCACCATGTGGGTCGATGTGATAACTTCAAGTGCCAACGTTGTGGGAAGATTGGTCATGCAGCCAAAGACTGTCGGGGTGAACTGATGAAGAAGTCTCAACAATCACAAGAAACTCCGAAAGGTTGTTTTGAGTGCGGAAAAGAAGGCCATTACAAACGCAACTGTCCCCAGCTTAAGAGGAATGGTAATGGCAACAACAACAATGGGAACAACAGCAACAATAACAATGGCAACAACAATAACAACAACAATGGTAATGGCAACAACAATGGTGGAAACAACAATGGAGCCAAAGGAAGAGCCTTCTTCATTGGCTCAGGTGAGGCTCTAAACGATCCTACAACAGTAACTGGTAAATTTTCGGTTAATGGTTGTTTTGCTACCGTATTATTCGATACCGGAGCCGATAGAAGTTTCGTGTCCACTAGGTTCTGTAGTCTTTTAAGTGATATGCCCTCAGCCTTAGAATCTAAATACACCATGGAGTTAGCTAACGGCACACAGATTCACGTAACGCATATTCTTAGAGACTGCAAGATAGAGCTTGCTGGTCATACATTCACCATAGATCTCATGCCTGTTATGTTAGGAAGTTTCGATGTGGTAGTAGGCATGGATTGGCTTTTCGATAAACAAGCGGAAGTCATATGCCACGAGAAGATCATACAGATTCCCATTGGTGAAGAAGTCCTTACGGTCAGAGGTGATAGGAGTGGTGCGGTGATAGGCATCATCTCGTTTATGAAGGCACAAAAGTTGTTACGAAAGGGTCGACTAGCCATATTAGCACTCGTCACAGATAAACAGTTCGAGGAAAAGAAGATAGAGGATATCCCCGTTGTTCGTGAGTTTCCCGAGGTGTTTCCGGAAGACCTGCCTGGATTACTGCCTCATCGTCAAGTTGAATTCCAGATTGAGTTGACTCCAGGAGCCGCTCCAATTGCGAGAGCACCATACCGGTTAGCTCCGAACGAACTGCAGGAATTATCCGCCCAACTACAAGAGTTGTTGGATAAAGGGTTTATCTGACCGAGTTCGTCGCCCTGGGGAGCACCAGTTCTATTTGTGAAGAAGAAGGATGGTACATTTCGAATGTGCATTGACTATAGGGAACTGAACAAGGTTACTATCAAGAATAGATATCCGTTACCTCGTATCGATGATTTGTTTGATCAACTGCAAGGATCAAGCTATTACTCTAAGATTGATCTGAGGTCTGGGTATCATCAGCTGAGAGTTCGAGAAGAGGACATCTCGAAGATTGCTTTCCGTACACGATATGGTCACTATGAATTTTTGGTCATGCCATTTAGGTTGACGAATGCACCAGCAGTATTCATGGACCTCATGAATCGCGTGTGCAAACCCTATCTTGATCAGTTTGTTATCGTCTTTATTGATGATATACTGATATACTCAAGGACCGAGGAAGAACATGAGAAGCACTTACGTTTAATCTTAGAATTACTTAGAAAGGAACAACTGTACGCAAAGTTTTCTAAGTGTGATTTCTGGATACGTGAGGTACAATTCTTGGGTCATATTGTCAACGAGAAGGGAATACATGTTGATCCTGCTAAGATTGAAGCGATAAAGAATTGGTCTGTTCCTAAGACACCAAGTGAGATACAATAATTCCTTGGATTAGCGGGATATTATCGACGATTCATTGAAGGATTCTCTAAGATTGCACAACCTCTCACAGCCTTGACTCACAAGGGAACGACGTACAAATAGGGTGAGAGTCAGGAATCTGCTTTTCAGTTGCTGAAGCATAAATTGTGTAGCGCACCAATATTAGCGTTACCGGATGGTAGTGATGATTTCGTAGTCTATTGTGACGCTTCTATTCAAGGACTTGGATGCGTCTTGATGCAGCGGGATAAAGTGATAGCATACGCCTCTAGACAATTGAAGATTCATGAGAAGAACTATACCACCCATGACTTGGAATTGGGTGCGGTAGTGTTTGCCTTGAAGATCTGGAGACATTACTTGTACGGTACCAAATGCACCATCTATACCGATCACAAGAGTCTCCAGCACATCTTTGAGCAAAAGGAGTTGAACATGAGGCAAAGACGCTGGGTGGAATTGTTAAACGACTACGATTGTGCTATTAAGTACCACCCGGGGAAAGCAAATGTAGTTGCTGATGCGTTGAGTAGAAAAGAGACTGCTAAACCTCGACGAGTGCGAGCTCTGCAACTAACGATTAGTACGCAATTACCTGGACAAATCCGTGATGCTCAAACTGAAGCTCTGAAGGTAGAAAATATGAGTTTAGAAGGGTTACAGGGAATGGAAAAACAATTGGAAGCAAAAGCGAATGGAATTCGTTACTTCATGGATAGACTATGGGTACCTCTACACGGAGACCTGAGAGACTTGGTGATGAGTGAGGCTCACAAGTCCAAGTACTCCATACATCATGGATCTGACAAGATGTACCACGATTTGAAGGCGCACTATTGGTGGCCTAACATGAAAGCAGATGTAGCTACTTATGTGAGTAAGTGTCTGACCTGCTCAAAGGTGAAAGTGGAGTATCAGAAACCATCTGGTCTACTACAACAACCTGAGATCCCTATGTGGAAGTGGGATCAGATATCAATGGATTTTATTACTAAGTTACCTCGTACTTCTACTGGTTGTGATACAATATGGGTTATCGTGGATCGATTGACAAAATCTGCTCATTTCCTAGCGATAAAGGAAACAGATAAGATGAAGAAGTTAACCCGACTTTATCTGAAGGAGATCGTTTCGAGGCATGGAGTACCGATCTCAATTATTTTTGACCGCGATTCTCGTTTCACATCACACTTCTAGCAATCACTGCAGAGATCTTTAGGTACGCGATTGGATATGAGTACTGCTTATCATCCACAGACTGATGGTCAAAGCGAGCGTACTATACAGACTTTGGAGGACATGTTACGTGCTTGTGTGATTGACTTCGGGAATAACTGGGAAGTTCACCTACCATTGGTGGAATTTTCTTACAACAACAGTTATCACACTAGCATAAAGGCAGCACCTTTTGAAGCTTTATATGGGAGAAAGTGTCGATCACCAGTTTGCTGGGCTGAAATTGGTGATAGTCAATTAACGGGTCCTGAGTTAGTACACGAGACAACTGAGAAGATTGTCCAGATAAGAAACCGCATGGCCGCAGCGCAAGACAGACAGAAAAGCTATGCTGACAAACGACGAAAACCTTTGGAATTTCAGATAGGTGACAAGGTTTTATTAAAAGTCTCACCGTGGAAAGGCGTAGTTCGGTTTGGTAAGCGAGGAAAGCTAAATCCGAGATACGTTGGACCATTTGAGATAGTGGAAAGAATTGGTCCAGTGGCCTATCGACTAGCCTTACCTGATTCATTGAGTGGAATCCATGATGTATTCCATGTTTCAAATCTAAAGAAATGTTTAACGGATGAAACGATGGTCGTACCACTGGAAGAAGTTCAAGTAGACGAACAGTTACGTTTCATTGAGGAACCTGTCGAAGTGATGGATCGTGAGGTGAAAACGCTTAAGCAAAGCAAGATACCCATCGTCAAAGTTCGTTGGAACTCGAGACGTGAACCAGAATTCACGTGGGAACGTGAAGACCAAATGAAGCTTAAGTACCCTCAGCTATTCGAAAGGACGATGCCAGCCGGCGAAGGTATTGATTAAATTTCGGGACGAAATTTCTTGCAACATGGGGATGATGTGACAACTCATCCAAAACTCACACGATTTCGATTTCCTTGTGCCAATGCAGTAGACCAGTGATGGAACACTCACCATGTAACGCAATTTTCGGGACGAAAATTCTTTCAACATGGGGATAATGTGACATCCGGTAATTTTCAGTTACCAAACTCCGTTAGTTCCGTTAAGTCTTGCATACACGTGTCGTGCGCACACACTAGTTGTCGTTGAACGTTGGTGACTTAACAATCATCAGTAATGTTAAATTGATGATAATTAAGTTAACAATGTGATTATTAAGTTATGCTTATGTGATTTAAATGTTAACTGTAATTTTATCGCGTAACGTGAAAACGTGCATATTTATTTCGTGTGTTTTGTGATAAATGGAAATTATGCATGATTGTTATTTGTGACTAATGATAATTGTGTTTAGTAGTTAAAAATTGTTTAAAAACTATTCAAAGAGTCTAATTTTAATAAAATACAAAATGCAAGGGTTTAAAGGGTATTTATGCAAAATTAAATTAATAAAACAAAAACTCTAACCCTAACCACCATAATCGGCCGCGATCGACCTCCCCTCTCCCTCTCCTCTTCGAATTCAGCCCATGAACAAGCAATCACCTTCGAATTTGATCGATTACAAGGCATACAACAAGTTAGAACCTTCAATTGCAAACTATTACACATTTAAAGGTTAGATTTTTATATGATTTGATGATGTTTCATGATTGGCCGAAAGTTCTATGCGAAAACTGCAATTGGTGGTCGATTGATGCCTAGTTGTTGATGTTAATGTGTTTACTAGATAGATTACATGTTAATTAACGTCAAGTATGCAATAAAGGTTGGATTTTTACAAGTTTTTATGGAAATTACATTAGGGCCGAAACCCTAACTCGAAAATCTGAATTTGATGTTAGTTGTTGGTTGTTTGTTGATGCTATTACGTTAGTTGGATTGTATAGATGCTAGTTAACGTCGATTTTGCAAGAAAGCTTTGATTTTGATTCATGGTTCATAGGTTACTTAGAATAGTAACTTTATTTTGCATGAATTGATGATTTGATGATGTATGAATGTTATGGGTGTGTTTGTGATGATGATTAGATGCTAGGTTGATGATATGAACAATTGAAAAACAAGAAGATGTCTTATAGTTCATACATTGCTAAAAATAGTAACTTTTGGTGTTGAACGTTGATGAATCATGATGATTAGGTGTTGTTGATCATGTTTAGATGTTGTCATGGACTTGAATTGGTATGTAAATGATGAATCCATGAATGTCTTGGATGTTTGATGAAATTGGGATGTACTTTCCCAAAAGGGAAACTTTATTTGTGCAAATTCTTGAATTGTATGAATTGAGCATGTTTGGGATATTAGGACCATGTTAGTATGTTCATGGATGATTTCTAAGGTAGTAGAATGTGTTGTTTAGGTTATATGAATGTGGATTTGGTTTGTTACCTGTTTTGGCCTGTTGAGATTCGCATGACTTGTATGATATCTAGTTGTATGATGATCTAGGTAGTACATGTGGTTAATGAAGTGCTATATGTAATCAAGTTGTATGTTGATCATGTATGATATGCTGTTGTGTTAGTATTAACGAGTTATCACCTATAATGTCACCAACGGGTCAAACGGGTCAACTGGGTCAAATGTGTCTTGTCTTTCTAAAACCTTGAGTTCTTTGGGTTGTAAAGCACTTAGAGTTTTATATTGATTCTGTGTACACGTACTTATGTACTCATGTGTTCTAGGTGACCTTTGAAGGTTGTCTTTCCCTCTTTCTTTAAAGTTAAGCTCTAAGTTAATTCTTGCGCGTATCAGGTGAGTTCTTGCCCCACTCATTTTACATAATCTCTTTTGGGGGAGATAGCATACTGTTGATCACAAACGCTTTTATATATGAGTGTGTATAATATTGATATAGTGCTGTTTACCATGGAAAAGTCCTCACACTTTCGGATTGTTAATATTGACTAGCGGGGAAATTTTGGGTAGTACTACTGGGTCTGACGAGCCCCACCTGTGCGACTCGAGGTCAAACGGGTGCAATTTTGTCCTAACATATATTCGTGACGGGAGGCAACAAACGTAACACAGTCAGCTTCGATCGCGAAATCACTATGATTAATATTTTTATGTTAATAGACTAGCTATCTATTGCAATACACTACTTATGATCTGAAAACTGTTTATCGGTTTACCTATTAACGCAAACTCTTGAACTCACCAACCATGTGTTGACTTGTTTAGTATGCTATTCTCAGGTTAAGGTTGCCAGTTGCCTAGGAGCACGCACGTCAGCATTGTTGAGTTGTCTACATTTGCTTGTTTACAAATTTGGGATTATTTTCATATTAAACATTTGTGTTTGGGGCGCGTATGTTTTGCGCATTCTCTTTACATACTACTTGTTTTGGGTTTTCTAGTTTAAAAAAAAACGCTTCCGCAGTATTTTAAACGTTAACTCTGGTTTTGTTTATTAATCATATAGAGTCGTGCTTGGTAACTAATGACTGAGATCCTGGTATGTCACGCGTCTCGCGGTAAAACCCCGCACGCGGATTTTGAGGGTGTGACATTAAACTTGCAGGTATATAAGTTATGATTTTTTTAACTTGCAGGTAGAATATAAAATAAAAGACAAAGTAGCAATGAAAGTTGTATATCATTAAACAATTACAATACAACTCAGATAAAGTAAGCATCTAAAATAATAATTTGCTCATATGATTGAACCATCTTAAGTAATATATAGCTAAAGGAACGATAACTTGACACTTGCACATAACTAAAAAATTACAATATAACTCAAATAAAGTAAGCATCTAAAACACCCTATTGTATATGACTAAGTGAAAAGTCAAAGAAAGTGCTTCGTTGATGTTCATAGTACGGTAAAATGATACAAACACAACAAAAACCACAATAATTTAAACTAAATGTTACGTCATAGTATGGTAAAATGATACAAACACAACAAAAAACTATAATAATTTAATGTAAACGTTAGAGAACATATAAGATAACATTTTAACCCCAAGAAGAGTAAACAAATAACACTAATCATTCAATTCTTTTAAAGCTTAATATCACATAATCAAAGATTAAGTGATGAACAAAACAACATCTTATAATCGTTTCAAGATATAAAGTTTCAAAACATATTAAATAGATTATTTAGAAAGCTAAGATACAGTTTCAAAATAAATTCATCATCATTTGCCCAACTACAGATACATCAAAACAATTTGCGCATATCAAAAGAATTCCAACCAAACATAATAAAATATGGCAGTATACATAAAAAGAAATAAAGAAGTTTAAAAATCAGAAGCATGTAATAACTCTTCAAAGATGGATTGTCGAAGCAAATCACCTTCAAATCAAAAAAATGAAAGAAAAATAATATCAATCCAAAATTACAATCGCCGAGGATGAAAAGCTCAAATATAAGAAAAAATAAATACATTTTCTTGAAGAAAACTTGAAGAAACCGAAGCCAAAATGATAATAAAGACAAATCACGAGTGTTCAAACAAATACCATTTTTTAAAGTTTTTTAAGCATGATTTTTTAAACAAAATGAATTTATTTTTTAAGAAACAAGATGTTTAATTAACAGTTAAAACACAATTTCATAAACGAAAGTTTAAAATTGATATTATTGTTGTTTTACTTGATATATTTACATATTTAATTTAATCATATTTTATATGAAAACATTGTTTTATATTTTCTAAATTTTTATACAAACTATTTGATATTTTACTTATTCAATCTCTGTGTTACAAAATCGATATGATTTCATTTTCAAATAAAGATACCCGTGAATTCCTTCGAATTGCAGAGGAATCGATAAAGAAATCCTGCAATTTTTGTCACATTCGAATATAAATTGAGCATTTAATGGATTTGAAGGTGATCTACAGTTTTTGTAGATTATTATTTGAAAAAAGAAAAATCATCAGGTTTGATTTTATTTTCAAAAAAAGATGCACTCTAATTTAGGGTTAAATTTTCAAATTTTACCCAAATATCTCTAAATGAATCTAGACTAACAATAAGAACATATACATATTTAGGCGGGAATTGAAAAAAATAGAGCTTTAAGAGAATGTCACGTGACACTAAAGTTATTATTTTATTAATAAATATAGATATAGATTTTGTTTGCATAACCCGTGTAATACACGAGTTTACTAAAGCTAGTATACATATATAAATGAATGATAAGCCTTGAAACCTTCTTTAATTTGTCAATCAGGTATCTAAAGTTTATTAATGTTATAAAAAATCCACTCATATTAGATATGCTCCACTAAGACAAACAAATTTTTAAAATTTTCATCAATTACAAAACAAGGTGATGTCTTGACCATAATGTTTGAGAACTAATTTGGTCATCGGTTGTCGCTGCTATTAACTCACCATGTCGTACTATACAATGTTATAATCTATTTAAAAATCAAGTGTATTTAGAGGACAAGAAAATCTAAAGAATATTAGAAATCTAAAGAATATTGGAAATTTAAGCATCCATCTCTCTAAATTTAAACAGATGTGGTATCAATCATATGTTTTCTTTATTAAAAAACCATTTAGATTACGCTCTGTTGAACAAGAAAAATAATAATTTGACGACTGAATCCTCGATGACACATAGCATGCGAATTAAACTAACGAGATGGTTGCTTCTCGGCTCGTCCGGCCTATCTTATCTAGTTTCAAAACAAAATGAGTAACCACTTATTACTAGAAGCACATACGATTTTTAAGAATCAACTTTTGTTAGCATGACAACTTTTGTCCCTTCATGCCATCTTGGAAACATGCAAAAAGTTAAAATGTATTTTTTTTATTACTCAAGAACATGCCAAAACAATTAGAACCCCTTTTTTATTTTTTATTTTTATCTTTTTTTTTTTCAAACTTGAGGACATGGTATAAGACTTCAATGATGATCATGAACTTGTTACTTGTAGGTCATGAGCACTTGTAGGAGAATCAGCCAATATGAAAACATCAGCAACTTCAGGCATTCTAAAACTCACTCTCTTCTTCATCCTCTCTCCTTTTGACAATAAGTTCTCCTCTATTTTCATCTTCGATTTGCCATCACCATCTTCCAGTCGAGCATCCAAATGACCCTCTAATAAAAGGCTTTCGACGCGATCATTGACAACGAGAGGGTTAGGATAGACCCTTTTGTTTGAAGTAACAGGCAACGATGTTGATTTTGGCGAACTTAAGATATAATCTCGTAAAGTCACCTTATCGTTCTTCAAAAGCTGTTGTTTTTTCTCTTCTTTGTGCAACTCGCGATGTTGTCTTCTCTCGCGTTCTTTCTTCTGATTGTCACATAAGCATATTGGTTTCAAGCATGCTAGCAAAGATCCCATATGTTTTTCGAGATCAAATTCGAATAGGTATAAGGTTAATTAGTTTGGATTAGGGAGAATTTAAAGACAGATCCTTGGAATCTTTGGAATCCTGGATTTTGGATTTTGGTGTGAAGTTGTTGGGTTTGTCAAAGGATGTTGTCTTTAGGGAAATTCCTAGGTGTGTGACATGACTTGGACCAATTAGGGGAAACTAAGGGTTCATGTCAATGTACAACAAATATAATAAGACAAGATTTTATCTTAGGTGGTTACATTTTGTTAAGGTTGATCCTATCTTTATTTATTTATATGTTGGTTTCCTAATGTGACACATGATTTATCATGTTTGTACATAACAATGTGCAAGCTAAGATGACTAGATGATTTGAGGCCAATTAGCAAGATTATGGAGGCGTAATAATAATAATCATTTTAACACAAGTTTTTCTCGGTTTACGTGAGTGCTAATTATCTATCTATATAATAACAAATTCTTGGCTGTATTGAACTTTGAGGTTTTAATGTTTTGACCACATGAGTTTAGTTTTTTATATAATGACCCATTATTTTCTTTTTTAAACTTAAGTTAATTTAAACATTTTTTTAAACATTTTTTTTCTTTTTTAAACATTTTTTTTTTCTTTTTTGAACATGTATTGAACGTCTAATGTGCGGGTTCGAGACCTAGCCTGGTCATTTTTTTAAACATTTTTTTCTTTTTTTCCCGGAACCTTTTTGAGTTTTTTTTACTGTTTTGTTAATGTTATTTCTTTCCTTCCATTCCTAATGCTTTGAAAATCCTCGTCGGAGTGATAGTCGTCATACCACGCTTTGACATTTGCGCATCGCGTAATTCCTCGTTCAACGCCCATATGGAATAATTCTAGTTATGTATAATAGCAATGCAAGTTTACATTTTTACTGGATTTAATATATACAAAAGTATATTGCTATGGTTTGTAAAAAAATATCACTAGTTATTTTTGTTTGTAATATAGACAAAAGTATATTTCTATGACTTGTAAAAAATATTACTAGTTATTTTCACGGTTGTCATTTCGTCTTATTTGTGAAAAAGTATAAGTACATTATATCGGACACCTTTGATATATTGGTTTTGACGTCTTAATATTTCGAAGCAAGTTTTTGTACGATTAAGAAAAATTGAAATTATATCTTTTGTATCGTGTAATGTTACAACTAATCATCTGTTTTTACTTAATTTAAAGAGTAAATTACGCTTTTAGTCCCTATGATTTGATAAGTATAATCATTTTCATTTAATAGTTTAAAAACACTCAGTTTAACCATTATGATTTTAAGTTTGTCACAATTAAGTACAAAACACTAACTGCCATTCATTTTTCCTGTTAAGTTTATATAAAAAGACTAAAATAGTCTTATTTTTAAATTGTTATTACATTACAAACTACAAATAACATAAAACAAATATATTAATTGACTAAATCAAAAGGTAACTTAACAAAGTTCATTCAGATCGTCAGAAAGCACCACCAAACCTTCGACCACATCGACGACCACCCTTACAACACCATGTCATCGGCAACCATCACCGTAACCACCACTTCGGCGCAACTATCCCATCTCCGGCACCATCAGACGTTCGCCACACCACCACCTCACAGCCATCGCTACCGCCACACAGCCACCTCACCCACCCATCTTCATCCATGAAGTCTTGAAAATGATGATGGTGGTGGTGGTTATGGTGACTTTGCCGGAGAAGATGGTGGTGGTGGTGGACTGCTGGCTAGGGTTACTTTGATAGTTGATGAGAATGGCTAGAGAAAAGAGAGATAACGAGGAGAGAGATAAGAGAAGAGAGAGGTTTTTGTCTTGTTGTTTATTTATTTATTTATTTATTATGTGAGTCCGTTATGATTTTATATATTTGTATTATAATAAATAGAGTAAATTTCTAACCGTTTGAATTCTTATAATTCGTTACACCACCACCTTGATTTGCATACTTGATATCAAATAGAGTAAATTTCTATCCGTTTGAATTCTTATAGTTCGCCACACCACCACCTTGATTTGCATACCTGATGTTTATATTTTTAACCATTTGCATGCCTAATGTGTTTATTATGTAACCATTTGAATTTAAATGATTAACGGTGTTAGTCGAGTCTGCTAACATGTCCCACATCATTTGTCTTTAGAAAGGTATTTTTGTCTAAGGTTTAAAAAAACGGAATTGAGCCTCGAGGTGAAACGAGGCGTAAGCCGAGCCGGAAATAAAAGATAAATATAAAAATTATATATTTTAATTCTATAATTCTAAGTTTCTAACTGATGTTAAAATTAGGCCTAGTTAATTCTATTTAAGTCCATTACCCAAATTAATGAACTTAAAGGTCCATTCTAAAAAACAAATCTAGCTCACAAATTATAGACCCATTCTAAAACATATATGGGCTCACAACTTAAAAAAAAACATTCTCAATATTTAGGTTTAATCCTCAAATCACATCTTTGGAGTCACTTCATCTCTTTCATCTCTATTCCAAGATTAACCCTGTGCTTCATCAATCTCGGTTCTTCATCTCCTTCATTTCTGGAACCCAATTTGAAGGTCAAAATCCAGCTTCATCTCTTTCTGTTCTTCATCTCTTTCAACTGCTTCATCTCTTTCATCTCTGTTCTTACACTTAATGACAAAATTGCCACCGGTGGGCATTTTCTTAATCCCGCCCAACGTTGACCGCCTCAAAAGAAAGCCCCGCCTCTGCGTTTTGCGTACCGCCTCGGCCACCAGAGGCGGTACGAGCTTGACCCCCTGAGGCGCCGCCTCAGAATTGATTTCTGGCCGCCTCGCCTCAAGGCGCACGCCTCAAACGTTTTTTAAAACTATGATTTTTGTCATTGTCTTTTAATCCTATTTTTTTCATAATTTCATCCATTTATATTTACCATCATTCACCATCATCATCTGAACCATCAGCACAACAGCCAACTACACCCACCAGCCGGAACATCACCGCCAACCATCCTCACCAGCCGTCGAACCTCACCCCATTATTAATCACAACCCACCCAACTATAAATCACTCAAACTTCTACATCTTCTACCCCTACCAATTCCTCTCGATCCCCTTTCTCACCTTCACCCTCACCCTTATTCTCTATTTCTACCTTCTCGTCAAAATCGCACAAGATCGGTTCTCAATTGTCATCACAAAGCTCTCAAATCACCTCAATTTATCCCCAAGCATGGGTACTGTCACTCTCCTAGCCCTAGGCAACGGTGCTCCCCACGACAGCAACGCCCGTACAGGGTTTGAGGTGATATTGTCAGCTGGGGTTTTTTTCTTGGCTCTTGTTGTGGGGTTTGTTGCGATCTATGTTGCACCATTTGGGGTTTCGCCTGCGATGTTCGTTAGAGATGTGGGGTTTTACTTGATTTCTGCTTTGTTTTCGATCTGTGTGTATCTTAATTATGAGATTTACCTATGGCAGGCGATTGGGTTTGTGGAGTTTTATTTGTTCTTTGTGGGATTTGTGTTTGGGTTGGATTTGAGGGTGGATGGTGGTTGGAAGTTGAAGCGTAGTGATAGTGAAGCTGTGGGTGTTGAAGATGATGGATTTTTTAGGGGAATTGGGTGTGAAAGTGATGGTGATTTGAAGGAGTTTAGGAGGATAGAGATGGTGATCAGGGGTTAAATAGCGAGTACGGTGGTGGTGGTCGTGATCTGGCGATGCTAGTGGTTGTGGACTACATGGAAAGAGAGAGAGAGAGACAAGGAGATGATAGGTGGAGGTAAGGTTAATGGTGATGATAATGATTCACATAAGATGTGATGGGAGTGGGTTTTAATAAAGTGAGGATTAAGGGTATTTTTATCAATTTATAGAAAACTAACGGTTAAATCTAACGGCGTTAGGGTTAGGACTCAAATGGAGAAAAAAATAAAACATTAGGGGGCAAACCGAGGCTTTGAAACTATAGGGATTCAAACGGTTAAAATGAAAAAACGTAAGTGATGCAAATGGTAATTTACTTTAATAAATATTTAGCTCAAAGGGTATTTTGGTCTTTTAAGTAAAAGTTAACGGCAAAATTGGATGGAGTTAACAGTTTGGACTTGATTGGGACAAATTTTAAACCACAGTGGTTAAACTAAACGTTTTTAAGTTATTGGATGAAAATGGTTAAAACCACGAAACCACAGATACTAAAACAGTAATTTACTCTAATTTAAAAGACGTTAGTGTTAATGAGCCAATCCAAACACCCCTTTTTGATTTTATCATTGATATAACTTATACACCATGAACTAGAAAGACAATCTATTGATTTTGATTTTTTACAATATAGTTGCATTTAAAATAATATACTTTTTTTTATATTTACAAGACCAAAAATACTTTATTTTAAGTAGAACTCGATTTCTAATCAAATTTAAAAAACTATTACTTTAGCTATTTTAAAATATTAAATATCACAAGTCAAGGTCTTAAGAGCGGAAGGTTGGGTCTTCTTGCTCTCTTACGTTACACCTTATCGTACATTTCTAACACCTTATATCGTTTATGTTGAATGTGTTGTTAGTGTTCATACTTTCTTGCCTTATGATAGGTTGATAACGTTTATAAGTTATTTTCACATCATTATTATAGTGAGTGATATGATAACGTTCACACAATACAACATCAGTAGTCTGTCGTGTTGTATGTACACTATTTTTCCAATAAAGAGTAGCGATGCAAAAGAATTGTTGGGTTTGAGAAGCCTTTGGGCTTGGGCCCATGTTTAGTTTTTTTGTTAATTAAGTTGTTAACCCTGATTAGTCTCTATATATACCCTGTCATGTATTTATAATCTTTGTACTGAGTAAATAAAGAAAACCCTAGTTGCACCCCGTGAACGTAGATCACACCAACCGAACTACGTTAAATTCTTGTGTCGTTTATTTTATGTTTTCTGCGTGATAATCGCACCATTCATCGCCGGTTTTTTTTTTCTTTTGTGTTGAACAAGATTAAAAGAAGACTTTGTGGTATTATTTGAGTCTACGCAAGAACAATAAAAGGGAAGGCAACAAATTTTTCGTCTTGGGTCTGTGAAGAAAAACAATTAATTTGTTTTTTTTTTTTTTTATTGTTGTTGGTGAAGAACGCACACACAACCAAAAAAATAGAACTAGTAGGTGTTTTTTTTTGTTTCGCTGAAGGAGGTTTGATCGAGATTGAGTACCACGTTGAAACCCTTTGAGCCGTCGATGAGGGTTTGGTGAACAATTCTTGGATTCGTCGAGTAAAGGTTAGGGTTTTGTGTTTTCAAGTTTCTATTTTTTGACGGATTATTATCAACTGTTTGGGGAACCGTGTTTTGTGAAAGAAAAGTACGTTTGGGTTTAGATTTGTCTACAAATTGTTTTGTGGGTGCAAATCGATCAATTGACAGTGTTCAGTAGAACAGTTGTCAAGTTCAGGCTGTGTCATTACTGTGTCTGTTCACCGTTTTGATTTGCTTTTTGTTTGTTGTTTGAGATGGCTAAAGAGGGGAAGGTTGTGATTGAGAAATTTAACGATTCTGATTTCACTTGGTAGAAAATGCAAGTAGAAGCATTGTTATGTCAAAAGTACTTGGATATGATACTAGGAGAAAAACCTGTGAAAATAGAACAAGCTGATTGGGAATCAAAGAACAAAAAGGATCGTGCGGTTATTACATTGGCTTTGACGAAAATGTTTCTTTTAACATCATTAAGGAAACCACGGCTCGTGGTATGATGTCTGCTTTGTCAAATATGTATGAGAAACTGTCGGCAGCGAATAAGGTGTTCTTGATTCAGGAGCTGGTTAACACAAGGATGAAAGAAGAAAGCTCAGTGACTGCTCACATCAACAATCTAAATTCAATCTTAACAAGACTTGTATCTATTGGAATTAAGTTTGATGATGAAGTTCAGGCTCTATTGTTGTTGTCGTCTCTGCCTGAGAGTTGGTTTGGAACTGTGACTGTAATTTCAAGTTCTATGAGGACTAAGGGTTTCACTCTTAATGGTATTCGAGATCTAATTATGGGTGAAGACGTCAGAAGAAGGAACTCAGGTGAATCATCAAATAGTGAACTGTTAAATGTTGGCAGGGGTCGGGGTAATAACAGGAATAGTGTGAGTCGGGGAAGGAGTTCATCTAAACTTAGGAAGAATATGAAGTGCTGGAGCTGCAATAAGGTGGGACATGTTAAGTCAATGTTCGAATAAGAAAGAATTGAACACTGCTGCTGGGGATTTTTCTGATGATGATGCATTAATACTCAGTGTGGAAAACAGTATGGACTTTTGGGTTATGGATTCATAGGCTTCGTTTCAAGCCATGGACAACGGGGAAACGATGGCGAATCTGAAACATAGTTATTTTGGAAAGGTACGATTAGCCAACGACGAGATACTTGAGGTAACAGGCATAGGTGATATTGATCTGGTTACTTCATTGGGTACTACATGGAACCTAAAGAATGTCAGGGTGATTCCGGGTCTAAAGAAGAAACTGATTTAAGTTGGTCAGCTGGATGAACAAGGACTAGAAATAAGGTTTGGTGGTGGTAAATGGAGGGTGATCAATGGTAATCTGGTTATTGCTTATGGTATAAAGTGTGGGTCATTGTATATGGTTGAGGTACCTGCTGAGGGATGTATGACCGTCCACGTTAAACACGACAAAATCTGGTTCGCTAAATCTAGTGCTAAGAGAGTTCATTTTGAAAACGTGAAGTCTGGAGCAGGGATGTTAGGTGAACGAGTTCGAAAGTCTAAACTATTCAGGGGATTCGGTGATAGTTGGAGCATGAGACGTGTTCTGGGTACAGTTACAAAGAACCGTTGGGATTTAAAGACTACGACTGAAAAGTTCTCTCCTAATATGTTTGCTGAATTTGGAGAGTAATGGTGATCCTCAGTGTATCTTTGAATTCATTGGAATGTCCAAATCGGTTAAGATGGAGGATGAGTCGTTGGCTGGACTAGCCACGGCTGAGTTGGAGCTCGGGGGAGCTTCAACTGGCCCTTTTGGTACTTGATGATAAAGGGTCGCTGCAACCAGGAGATGTGATGGAGTCTTAGCTTGTTTTTTGGGAACTGGAGGCTTGGAAGACTTGTTTAAAGATTAGTGAAGTTACTAGATGACTGGGTTGCTTTGTACTTGAATGACGGGCTAGAATTTATCGTAAAGCCTTCAAGTGGGAGATTGTTGGGTTTGTGAAGGCTTTGGGCTTGGGCTCATGTTTAGCTTTCTTGTTCATTAAGGTGTTAACCCTAATTAGTCTTTATATATACCTTGTTAAGTATTTGTAATCTTTGTACTGAGCAAATAAAAAAAACCCTAGTTGTAGCCCGTGGACGTAGGCCACACCGACCTAACCACGTTAAATCTTTGTGTCATTTATTTTCTGTTTTCTGCGTGATAATCGTTTGTGCGTGTTCGTGTGTTGGTTCCGCTGCGCCGCTTGAATACCTAACAAGAATGTCACAAATGATCACTTTACTAAAAGTTTATAACTTGTAACAACATACTATACAAAGAATTAGTAAAGGACTTTGCATCTTTTCGTAACAACTCCTCTTTCACTACAAGAAATGAGGGCTATAGCAATGACATTTGTCGTCGTGATAGTGTCGGTTTGTCGTTGTTGTCGCCATAGAGTAAATGCAATTTTTATTTTTTTAATTTTATTTAAATAAATCAAAAACTAAATAAAATTAAGCAATGGCGATATAGGGCTAGAATAGCCAAAACCCAAGTGACCCTATGGCGACTTGGTTTTAGCTATTCTAGCCCTATGGCGGCGACATGTGCGGGTGACTTAACGACAACATCATGGTGTTGGAATTTTTTTAAAATTTGGTATTTTAGAGTGTGATAGGTGACAAGAGGGGTTATTCTTAGGGGTGTTGCACTTTAGGGGAACCCGCCCATGGCAGGGGCGGGTTCTGTGCATGTGCGTGTGCAGTAGGTGTGAACCAGTGTGTGTGCGCAGTGTGCATGTGAGTGTGTGTGCAATGTGCATGTGAGTGTGTGTGTGTACGTGAGACCGAGACCGACATGTCACATCCAAGAAGAACTCGCCCTTGCCAAGGGCGGGTTCTCCTCCCCTTTTTTTTCCACCGCAAACTTCACCTACCAAGCACACATGATCAGTATTTAAACCATACGCTTTTCCATCGATTTTTTTTAAATTTGGGTATTTTAGAGTGTGATAGGTGACAAGAGGGGTTATTCTCGGGGGTGTTGCACTTTAGGAGAACCCGCCCATGGCAGGGCGGGTTCTGTGTGCCTAGTCAAACATCCCAAATTCTGAATTCGTGGGCTGTCACATCCTTGACAGAACCCGCCCATGGCAGGGGCGGGTTCTGTGCGCTAGTCAACAACACAAAACAAATTCTTTGGTTCAGTCAAATCGAGGACAGAACCCGCCCATGGCAGGGGCGGGTTCTCCTCACCTAAATTTTCAACCGCATATTTAACCTACTTTTGTCAAGGGGACAGAACTCGCCCTTGCCAAGGGCGGGTTCTCCTCAACCTAAATTTCCACAGAAAGTTTAACCTACCCGATAACCGTTTCATCCAAAATTTTAGTATATAAAGTGTCAAAAGAAATGATGGTATTTCAGACACTAGTGAAGATACTAGTGAAGATACTGAACTCATCCCGTCACAAGTGAAGATACTAGTGAAGATACTGAACTCATCCCATCACAAGAAGAATCTAGTGACGATGAAAAGAACAGCTATGGAGTTTCAGACTATTATAATTCTAATGTTAATCCAGGATCTTACGGGGAGATAAACTATTCTGAAGATCCTCAAGAGTTAAGAGATTATGAAGCTGCTGATTTTGACGATAAAGACCATATGGATATATGGAATGAAGAGTCAAAAGAAATCCGTGTTGGGATGTACTTTAAATCAAAAGATGAAGTAATGCATGCAGTGCGGTTATGGAATCTTGCACGTAACAGAGAGGCTGTAGTAGTTGAAAGTAAACGTATAAGATGGAGAGCAAAATGCTACAGTACTAGCCCTAATTACAATAATAATCTTTGTAATGGTCCTCCATGTACCTGGTATGTGTATGCATCCAAGAAACACGATCATCACATGTGGAGAATTTCAAGATGGGTGAATGCACACAACTGCTTTGGTACTGTTGTTGGTAACAACAATAGAAGTTTCAAATGCAGAGATGTTGTTACCCGCATCATCCATTTTATTCGTCAGGATATTGCTTTTCCTATCAAGCAAATTCAAGCACATTTAAAAGACACGTTGAATGTTGATGTTTCATATAATAAAGCCTGGCGAGCTAGAAAAGCTTCTATTGAGAGTATTTACGGTAGCTGGGAGAGTAACTTTGAGCAATTACCTACATTCATAACCGCATTACAAGAGAAAAACCATGTTATCGTGAAATGGTTACATCATCCGACTGGTACATCTGCTTATTATACATTCAAATATGTGTTTTGGGCATTCGATCCAATAATTAAAGCATTCAGTTATTGTCAGCCGGTGATATCTGTTGACGGCACATTTTTGAAAGGTTCCTACCGTGGTAAAATGTTAATTGCAGTTGCAAAAAATGCAAACAACTACGTAATGCCGGTAGCTTATGCAATTATAGATGAAGAGACGGTAGAAAGTTGGAGTTGGTTTTTCGAGCAATTTTGGTCACACATTGCAGTTCACCACAATTCTATTGGTTTGGGAAAAAAGTTGTGTGTTATTTCTAATAGGCACAAAGGAATTATTCGTGCAATGAATACTCTTGAAGAGTGGAAAAATAATGTTATGCATCGATTTTGTCTCCGACATGTTCGAAGTAACCTCATGCAAAAGTTCAAGGTTTCTAGCTTAAAAAGGCTATTTTGGTCTATCGGAAGCACCACCCAACAAAGAAAGTATAACTAATGTGTAAGTCAAATGACAAACGTCAATCCAGAAGCGTGGGAATATTTAAAAACTATTAAAGAGAGTAAATGAACGCTTCTACATGATAAAAATCATCGTTGGTGGGGTCACCTGACGACGAACATTTCAGAAAGCTTCAACAATACGTTGCGATGTGTCAGGCTTATGCCAATAAAAGCTATTATTAATTGTACGTTCGAGAAAACTGTCGAACAGTTCAGAAAGCATACTGACATCGCAGCCAACTGTAACACAGCGTTACCCCCTCGCATATGGCGTTTGTTCAATGCACGTGATATTAACTCGCAAGAACATATCATAACAGAGTTTGATTACAGAGAGGCGAGGTATAGAGTTTTGTCAAAGAGCCAAACAAATGAAGCTGGTGGAAATGATTATACCGTGGAATATAAAAACAGAACTTGCACGTGTGGTAAACGGCAGATGCAAAGATTCCCGTGCTCACATGTAATTGCAGTTTGCCGCCATAGAGGTGAATCACCTCATAACATTGTTCATCAGGTCTATAGTACTGTTGTTTATCAAGAACAATATAACGGTCATTTTTACCCGCTTTATCACCCTGATTATTGGACGAACCCGGGTTGGAGGATAAGAGGCGATCCATCAAAAATCACCACGTCACGAGGTAGGAGACGCACGAGAAGGATACACAACGAGATGGATGCTCATCATCCAGATGCACCAGTTATACATAGATGCTCAATATGTAGACAAACAGGTCATAACATGAACACTTGTCCAAACTTATATTCATAAGGAGATTGTTGTATATTACTTTTATTTGATGTTTACTGGTAATTATTGTTTTAATTTTATTATGTTGGATAATAAAAAATAATTATTTTATTCCAAAAGACTCCTATAAA
This sequence comes from Flaveria sonorensis, assembly GCA_025506505.1. Lineage (NCBI taxonomy): Eukaryota > Viridiplantae > Streptophyta > Magnoliopsida > Asterales > Asteraceae > Flaveria > Flaveria sonorensis. The sequence continues at coordinate 3,919,854 of CM046431.1, forward strand.
TACCACCACCCTTCTCATAATAACACACCACATTTCACAATTTCCCTTCCAAAAAACACCAAATAACCCATAAAAATGGCACACCGACCCGGTAAAGAACCAGTTCATGAACTCCGATCGACGAGTTCAATTCTACAAAGGTTGAGGCGGCCTAAGAAGCAACATGAATTATCTTCATCAGAAAACAACCTGGTGCATACACTATTTTTAGTTGTAGATGAAGAAGAATCTAAGAACTGGTCAAAATATGCTATTGACTTCTACAACAATAGGGATGCGCCATATTGTGTTTCAGTTCTATTTGGTGGTAACTTGCTTGGGAAGGATTTTTGGGGGGCTTTATTAGGCTATGAACGCGATGGTCGTCTTTCTCCATTGGTAAAAATCTTATATATTTTTTAGTTAAATAAATTAGTTTTATATAATATTTATTAGATGTTAATACTTTATATCACAACATATAGAAGGTTGGGTAAAACGAATGATGCGGATGAGACGTGAAAAGCTTGTGAAATTTGGACCATCGGGGTTGAATTGGACAATTTTACCACCTCAGTTTCGAGATGAATTATGTGTGTGGGAAGATGTGAAGCCTATCAAATATGCCAACGGAACTGATGAGTTGTACCCTCCATTTTGGGAAGTGCAATATGTTTATATTCCAATACTTATAAAAGCAGTAGAAGATTGGTTACTTATCCGAATCAACTTGCATACAATGGAGATCCTTCAGTATTGGTCAAATAACTTATATCATGAACTATATAATGAGTTAGTTCTCCCTATTTTAAATTTTATTCTATGTAATTTTTACTAACTGATGGAACAGATTGGTTACTGGAAAAAAAATTATACTAGACCGTTTATTCATCCTGATAAAAAGGATGACATGCCTTTCACAACTACTGAGGAGTACTTGCCCAAAGACGGGGGTGACCTTGGTGGTGATTCAGGGGTTTTGTTTGTATGTTAATGCAAAAGCTAGTTCAAGGAAAAACCTTAAGTATGGAGGGAAATTTTAAAGAAGCGTGTGCAAGATATCGACGTTATATGGCAAAAGAGTTTTATCAGTATCGTTATACATATAGTCACCCTGAATGGTTCACAGAAAAAATAGTCAAACGTAAGACCCACAAGTGACCTTCTTTGTTGTATTACCCTGAATGGTTTAGTATTTTATGTTAGTTTTTGGATGCTTATTCTAATAATATTATATTTTATGTTTGTATTTTATAATAAAATTGCATTCTATAACTAATAGATAAAAGTACAAAAAATTACATGATTAAAAAGGTAAAAATACATCATAAAAAAATATAAATGAAATAACATTTAACGAGTGTTATCATTATCATTTGTTGCTTCATCATTTAAGTCGAATGAGCAAGGAGGAGATGCATTAAAAAACCGGTCAACTGATTGACCTATCTCTTGAAATTGAGGGTAATAAGGTAGCGGGGAAGAATGATGAAACTATTGTTCATAAGTAGTATTAGGGCTTTGATAAGGATTTGACGGGCCCCCTTCTTCAAAATTTTGGGTACCCATTTGACTAAATTGTGGAAACTGAGTAGTTGATGTACCATAATAAAAAAAATCTTGGTTACCCATTTGGCTTAAAAATAGGGAGTTGAACTGTTGTTCCGTGGAAACCCTTTGTTCGGTCATATTCTGTTGCTCCACATTATCATCAACAACTTGTCGACCAACCCGCCCTCGTCCTCTACCCCTTCTGCGTAAACGTTGTGTGACAGGAGGAAGTTGAGTATCATCAACATTCTGTGTTATATGCGTTGGTAGATAACTTATATGGTTTGCATGTGCAAATTCCATATAAGGGCTCGTCATATTCTTTCTCATTTCATCCCCTGGTCTTTGATAAAATTGACTCATCCCATCCATTTATAAATAACATTATGAAAGTTTAATTTTAAAATAATAATAATAATAATAATAATAATAATAATAATAATAATAATAATAATAATAATAATAATAATAATAATAATTAAATAATTATAACAAATAAATTAATAATAATAATACCATCATTCTCAATCTTTGTCTATCATTTTAGAAGCCATGAGGGTTCGTCTCTTGATGAGCCGGATTTGTTGTATACACAACAATACGCTCTAAATACCACCTCATGTATGCTTCAGAAGCAATTGGCGAATCAGTGTATGCCTCATTCAAAATTGAATTATGTCGAGACGCCCATGCTTGAACAAGATATTATGATGCTGTATCCAGTTTTTATTTCTACCACCTTTACGAGCAATCGAATGTAGATTTGTGTGTTGCTCCCGGGTTAGTAACACACTTGTAGGGATTGGTTGAAACATTCCAAACTGTCTTAAAACCCTACTTGGAATGTGAGGCTCAACAACTTCCCAACATATAAGGTATGTGTCACTTCTCCAGCTTTGATATCCACTTGTACAGATATCAGGTAAACGGTGGATGATATTATCATAAGGCCTCCAATTAAACTGATATAAAAAATATGAATTAATATGTTTTTACAATGTTAATTTATACAAAATAATATTAGATTAATATTAATACCGTGGCCTCGCTTAATGAATGCAGCTGAGATCGATACGCACTCAAACAGTGCGGAGTGGTGTTTACATAACTAAGTTCACCCGTCCATCTGTAATAAAGTTTTCAAATATACCCGGTTAACTAGAAAAATATAAAATTACTGAAAAATAGTCAATTTATAAGTTTTTTTAACATACCATGCACCATATGGTAATCTGAAATCAATCAATCGAGTATTTTGGGGACACATAGAAAGTAATCTTTCCCATGCCCATAATTGCAACAAGAATAAAGGCCTACCAACCTCTCGATTTGTGACACTCGTTGCCTTACATAATTGTCTATACAAAGATGCTAAAACTGCTCTTCCCCAACTAGTCTACCACAAGTATTTAAGTTTTCAATATGACTCAAATAATTTATGTGCACCTAATTGCTAGAAGTATCAGGAAATAAAGTGGCACAAATCATAAAAAATATAATTAATCTAGCTCGTTGGATGCACTGAAAATCTGTGGCATTATTAGGGAATGGTTTTATTATTTTATCTAAAATAAATCTTAGGTTTAACTTATAACCACTTACAGCGCTTGTAGCGAGTGTACAGCCGATTAAATACTCAAACCTCATTATAATTTCTGATGCACTCATAGCATAATCAGTGCTAGAAACAACATCACTTTCAACCGGCAAACCCCATAAAACTTGTACATCTTGAAGGGTTATCGTAGTTTCTCTAACCGGTAAATGAAATGTGTGTGTCTCCGGCCACCATCTTTCCACCAAAGTCGAGATAAGAGCACGATCAAGTTTGCGATAACCACACTCGATCACACTCGCAAAACTAGCCAACCGTATATACCTCATAATTTTATCAGGGATAGGTTCTTCATCAATGTAATCCCAAAAAGCTTTATCACCTCGTCTAACACGTAAAATTCCTTCATCGTTTTCTGGATCCCGAAAATAATAATCAGCTCTATGTTGACCACTTAAAAATAACAAATCGTTATTTAGTGGACCTGATGTAATTCTCCAGCTCATTTTTTTTAAATGAAGTATGAAATTACAGAGAAAATTATATTGAAAGATAGTGAGGATAAGAAAGTGAGGAAAATATTGAAAGATAGTGAGGATAAGAAAGTGAGGAGATAGATGGAAAAGCGTATGGTTTAAATACTGATCGTGTGTGCTTGGTAGGTGAAGTTTACGGTGGAAAAAAAGGGGAGGAGAACCCGCCCTTGGCAAGGGCGAGTTCTTCTCGGATGTGACATGTCGATCTCGGTCTCACTCACACACACACACTCACACTCACATGCACACTGCACACACACTCACACGCACACTGCTTCACACTTGCTGCACACGCACATGCACAGAACCCGCCCCTGCCATGGGCGGGATCCCCTAAAGTGCAACACCCCCGAGAATAACCCCTCTTGTCACCTATCACACTCTAAAATACCCAATTTTAAAAAAAATTCTATGGTGTTGCCATAGGCCTAATCGACATGAGTTCTTTTTCTTGTAGTGTTTTAATAAAGCTTGCAATAAATTCAAGCATTTATATTATTTTCATATTTTGTTAAAACTAGCCACTCAAATAATAAGATGAGAACTATTTTTAGACGCTATCAATTAATAAAAGACGAGTATATCTGACCTTTAACAACATATTCAACATAAAATATTGTTAATGCATGCTTAAAATGCATTTTTGATGAAAAGAAAACATGTCATGTTATGTGATGCAGAGTTGATACCTATAACAATGTATTATATAGAATCATACACTAATTATGTGATTGTTTTGCTTGTAAATTCAACGTCATTAAATACATATCTAAGTTTTATAATCCATCCTTAATTTTTCAAATACTTAGAAGTAAAACAATACACGAGTAGAATCTCGTATTAAAACTAGAACACTATTCACGTATATGTTGTTGAAGGCGCAAGGCGTACTCAAGGTGTAAAGCCCTCGCTTGTCGCCTAGGCGCACACCCGAGACAAAAAAAAACGCACTACTAGAAACATAAAAAAAATACTTAAGAGCCACAGATATATAAAGTATATAAAGTGTAGCATACAAAACTTAATAATCTAGTTTTAGAATTGAATATTTAATAAAGTTTTTTATTTTCTAGCACTCTTTTTCTGCAGTGTATCATACAAAACTTAATAATCTAGAAATAAATAAATTTAAAAATTGAATATTTAGTGAACTTTTTTTTTTGTTTTCTTGTATTTTTTTCTAGCAGTGTAGCATACAAAACTTAATAATCTAGTATAAACGAGTTTAAAATTTTAATATTTAATGACCTTTTTTATTTTCCTGCACTACACGTATATTATTTTTCTATACTTTGTATTATATAAATTAGTTTTTTCTCTTTCTATCAAATTTTAAACTCTCTCTACACATAATCACACACCAAAACTTTCCTCTCTCTCTTCTTACTAGCACCCGTTACAAAGAAATACTCCATCGAATTTCATATTTTGTCCGTAGTCCGGCTGGAATCTTACCAGAATGTCTCCAGAGTTTCGATTGAGCGCCTTGACAACGGAAAGCAATTTCCTTGCTCCTTGCCTCAAAATGGCGCCTAGGCGTCCACATTTGACGCTTTTGACAACACAAATTCACATAAAACCATGCATTTTAAAAGATGTTAATTATTGATGCATGATTGTAGATTTGCGTATGCTGTAAATAAAGTAGGAAATAAACATGCATTTAATAAGACCCAAGTATGATGATATGGGACCTAAGATTGAAGTATGATATAGAGAATATAATTCATGTAGGATTAAACATTATTTAAATTGGTTTTAGTCTACTATGCAAGACAAAGTAGATATGCAAGCTTTGTTTCAGGTAACTCCTAACTAGAGATATGATTAAACAGTCAAACATATCAACAAATACAAACGTCAGTAAGGACGACACAAAATAAAATGCTTATATCGGTACACCACCCTCATTCCACGACACCATCTATATGAGTCCTATAGTGTTATATGACGCAAAATGGGGTGCTTATACCCACATCAACAAAACTGTAACATGTCACATCAATCAATTCATGCTCTACACGATGTATAGAACTATAAGACCTGTATTCGTGTTAGCGGTCTACCTTTAACACACATAGTACACCAACAACCTGACCCTGCAAAATAAAATATTTTCGTGTCATGTTGGTGTCATAAATTGAATCGGGACAAGATGACATGTAAGTATAAATTATTAAAACGTTAAAATGCACTCCCTAATTTATATATTCACACCTTCCTCAACGTAAATAACACCACCCCTTTCTTCATGAGAATTCAAACAGACATATCGTTTCAAACAGATTGAAACGGGTTGAATCGGATGTTCGCTATATTGTTCTTCTATAACGGATGATTCGTGAGGAATCGACATATGATTTTCCGGTGAATTTCCGATGTCCGTCAACGACGAAGAATCTACAGATATTACACATTCATCATTTGTAAAAATCTACAAATATCAAGTGTAAGATCGATCTCTCATTGGATTTATGTGTTTTTTTTGCCCTAAATCGCATTTATACAACCGTTTATCTCGATTTCTTCTACTTTGAGGCGATTTTGAATCGTGATTGATTATATCTCTATAGCTTTCGATTTTCGTGTTAGATGAATAAACGCTTTCAGTTTTGAGGGATTACGAGTTGTTATTAGACGCAATGGGATTGATTGTGTGGAGGATAAATGGATAATGATATTTGATTGGAGGTTGTATTCGTTAACGGTTAATCATAATGATTAGGAGCGCGCAGTAATAAATACCTACACGATTTTGATTCAAAAACTATGATCATTGTTGAATACGATAAGGACTAATAGCAGGGGATGTTATCCGTAGGTTTAATAGTTCTTGCTCAACATGACTTGTTATGATTCAGGTTTTCACACAAAAAAGTAAGTTGCATTCTGATGTAACAACTCTCTTTAATTTCAAAAAGCGCGCCTCTGGTGTGACATCATGAAAGTGGCGCTTCTTGCACATGTAGGTTAAAGTTAGGACCGTTGCTTTGGAAATTTGGAACATAGTGATCTTTGGGATGCTGATTTATAAAAACAACTAAGAGGATGAAGAGATTATGTAACGTTTATCTGATGAAGTAGGCTGATATGTAAAAGCGATGAGAGAGAGAGAGAGAGAGAGAGAGAGAGAGAGAGAGAGAGAGAGTTTTTGGTTGTAATAAAGGTTGTATAGTTATACGTAGAGGAATGCCTCTAGTACACAAAGCTCTTGCTTCACACTTTGGCTTTTCGGAAGCAAACACCTTGGAGTGTCTCGCTCTTCTTAATACCAAGCAAACCCCTACCTGAGTTGACAACTTTAGACTCATACACGAAGGATGCTCATGGAAGCATTCTAGGATTTGTTGCAGTGATCCTATTCAGCATCGTAAGTTAGGCAAAAGGGAATGTAACAAGACATTTATGTGGCAGAAATCACTGTATAAGTTACCTTGTTAGATTAGTTTAAATATCTTGGCCATATGAAATATTTCTAAACCCTTTGGTTCAGTTTATTTGGAAAACCATGATGTTTACGTTTTACTTGCTTTATGCAATGCAATTATGCAGTATGCTTAACGCCTTGAACTTCCTTAATTTCATTTATCCCAGGGATCAACCTTATCAAGAAAGGCTTATTCTCTTTTAATATTGTTCTTGTATGCTTTTTTAGGTGCACATACATTTGATGTCAGCCTCAAAGTGATCTTCGGTGAAAATGAATGTTAAGTTAATGGAAAAGGACCTTCAAAGCCCCAGATTACCTTCATCTGCCCGATCTCGGCATCACAGAAAATCAACTGAGGTTGGTTTGGAATGAATTTATACATAACCTCCAAGTTCTAGAACTTCAATTCTTATACAACTTCTAAATCTGTTGCAGAATTTCACCTTAATCGTCTAAACATGTTAATACGGTATAATTTGCATATATTTACTTTGTTTTGCACATTTGTCCTGGGTGATACAGGCTTTTCCAGATGTAATCAAATTAAGTGAAAATGATTTGCTACTCAATGACCAAAACAAATACAGATCAATGTGGATTCGGACGTATTCTTCTGTTTGGATGCTTTTGTGCTTCATATCGGTTGTTTATTTGGGTCATATTTATCTCTGGGGTATGATCGTCATAATTCAAATCTTAATGACGAGTGAGCTATTTAATTTGCTTAGAAGAGCTCATGAAGATAAACGTCTTCCAGGATTCAGACTTCTCAATTGGTAAGTGATTAATTATGATTATGATTACAACGAATCTTTTTTTTATCAAACTATTTTTCATATGGAGTTTTCATCACTTGCGGGGTTGTTGGGTTCAGCTTATTTAATGCATTTTTTTAAAGCAGACAAACACTTATGAGTGTTTGGATGATATAAAAAGTGTTTATCCTTAGCTTCTTATTGTAGGTTGAAGTTGTTTTCAATAACCGGTTTAAGCTTGCTTATTTCAAACTGATAATTATGATGGAATTGAAATTACAAGTTTCCCCTGAGGGTGAGAGTTGTTTTCAGTAAGCTTATTATCCACCTATAAGCATAAGCATGAGCTGTTTAAATATTCAATCCCACCAGTAATGAGTTAAATGTGAGTCATTTTTTGCTGATGTGGATAAGTAAATAACAATGCGGTGTCACAGGCACTTCTTTTTCACTGCAATGCTGTACGTGTATGGTCGCATTCTTGGTCAACAGATAATGCATGCTGTAACTCCTGATAAATTCTTCTACAAGCTGGCAACCAGTTTTATGAAGTATCAAATGGTTATCTGTTATTTCTTATACATTGCAGGTGCATGTTAAAGTCTTTCTTAAGTCAGAAGTAGGAATGTTTTCATCTGACCTTTTGCTTAATTATCCCTTTATTACATAATTTGATTGCTTTTAATAATTTGAATAAAAGTTGTGTATTTAAGGTATGGACTACTGTCAGTAGAAATGTACTTAGGTTGGTGCTCCATTTTGGCAATTATACATTTATACCCAATAATGTCCTGAACATGTTGATATATTATTTTGAAATGGGATGGTTTGCCAATTTAGTGGACATACAACCAGTATATCTCATCAGAAAATGGTCTACTCTGGTAATTATACTTTTTGATATGGGCTATTTGGTAATTATACTTTTTCGGAATGGACTAGTTCCTTAAACTAGTGATGAGTCACCTCATCTGAAAAAATGTCAGATAAGCAAGAAATCGGTCATTAGGTGACCAAATCAGCTCATTTCAAAAAAGACTTTTCTTATATGAGTAATAAACCTTTTTCTTGTATGCTTATACCATAATTCCTATTTGGCACAGGGTTCATGTGGTTCATTCTTACACTCAAGAAGAAGATGTACAAGTATCAGTTTAGCCAGTATGCATGGACACACATGATTTTGATAGTTGTATTTACACAATCCTCATTCACTGCTGCCAATATATTTGAAGGAATATACTGGTACCCCAGTTCATCAAGTTATTGTCAACTATTATATCTCTCTTTATTTATACTATGTAATTGTTTGTGACATGGCAAATTGCATAGAAAGTAACATACTTTAGGCCGATGCCTGTTCTAGGTGATGAACTTTGTTTTTAACCATAAACACCAATGAACTTTTTAAAAATTTTGATCTAAAGTAACCAACTTAAAATAAATTGAATTAAGGTGGCTTGACTTGGGTACCCTGTCCAAAATGATGACTTGGCTGCTACCGGGTTGGTAACTCTGGAAACCGACTAATGTAATTTTATTTATTAGTGAAACTAAAGTGTGTTACCTAAAATGGAAATCCGCATGATCTAAGTTACCTTTTTATGCAATTAACCCGTCTTGAGACAAGGAGCTATCTTCTCTTGCATTCATTGTGCAAGTTTCAGCTGATTTGTGTGCTTATGTTTCCAAATTTAGTTTTTATGGAAACATTTTATCTTTAACTGTTGTCAAACTTGTTATTTATAGGGTATGCGTGCTTTTACTAAAACTTTTTAATGCTCATGCAGGTTTCTCCTCCCAGCATCACTTATTGCGATTAATGATGTAGCTGCTTATTTCTTCGGTTTTTTCTTTGGAAAAACACCTCTTATCAAGCTTTCTCCAAAGAAAACATGGGAGGGCTTTATAGGAGCATCAGTCACCACAGTTATTTTAGCTTTTTTGGTAAGATTATTTGCAAGTTAAAAGTTAAGCTCATTATTTTCATTTTATTGCTAGTTATGAAGTGAATTCAATGTATCAGAAGTTATTACTCTGTTATCCTAAAGTTGTTAATTAATCTTTTATGTAGCTTGCAAATGTTTTGGGTCGTTACGAGTGGCTGACATGCCCCAGAAGGGTAAGTTCGTCCATAATAGATCAGAACACGTAATTTTATCACAAACTGGAGACAACAATTTTGACCCATTTACTTATGTATGGTTGATTCGGCTATGTTTTCTTTTCTATCACGAGTCAAACAGGTAAATTTAAAAAAATGAAATTTGATTCATGGTCCCAAAAATAGGCCTAAGATTGAGATTGAGATACATGACAAAGCCAGGTGTCAAGCATTGAAACGTTTAGTTTGATCTTTAGGTTTACTTTTTAGGCATATTATCATCACTCTACAAAAATAGCTTAAAAAGAAGCAAGTCTCATGGGTCAAACATGTTTAGAATCACCCAAAGTTAGTTTATTATTCAAATAAAATTTTTTTGTAGACATATTTGGCAAAACTAATTGTTTATAAAAGGTTTAAAAGTACTGAACAAAAGATGTTCCTTGCCGAGTCAGCCCAGCCCTTTCAAAATTACGCGTTTGACCCAAACCCCAACCCGCGTTTGCCACCTTTGTTACAAACTGTTCTCTTATATTGAGGCTGCTCTGCAGGATCTATCCACAGGTTGGCTTGAATGTGATCCTGGCCCTCTTTTTAGGCCAGAAATTTTTGAGTTAACCGGAGATATAACTCCCTGGGTGGGTTTTAGACCAATCGTTTTTTTTAAATCTAGCATTTATGTGAAAATAATAAGCTAACTTTATATTGATAAAACGTTGGGTATGCAGTTACCATGGAAAGAAATAGCAGTCTTACCAGTGCAGTGGCATGCTTTATGCCTTGGCTTATTTGCATCAGTTATAGCACCATTTGGAGGCTTTTTTGCAAGTGGGTTTAAGAGAGCCTTTAAGATCAAGGTGTGTGATGATTTTATGGTTTAAACAAGAAATTGAAGGTTGTGTATTAATATGTTGCTAATTTTTTTAGGATTTCGGTGGTAGTATTCCAGGACATGGTGGCTTTACTGATAGAATGGACTGTCAGGTAATGTAGTCTTAAACGAGTCTACTTTGGATTTTGATTTATCTCAAACCGATGAAAACAAGAAATTTAGCTAGTACAGAAACAGGTCGAACCAGTTGAAGGTCCCCCAAAATTTATTTTCAATGCACACAACCTCCTGAATTGTTTTACTAAGTGTAAACAGAAATCACTAAAAATCTGAATACATTAGAACAAGGGAACACCTCTATATATACAAGGTAACAAACTCTAGAGAACCTACTTGGGCCAATGTGCCATAAAGTAATAACTATTTACAATTAACACTAAGATAGTAAGATCATAGATATGGTAACATTATTGCTTTCATAAGCATAATTACATATTGATTATTTACAAAAATATTGGCCACGTTTGTTTTGCTAGTCAACCCTATTTGAATTGTACCAAAAGATGACTGGTTCAACACAAACTCCTATGACTCGTCACTCGTTATTGGAAATAAAGTAGGTCAAATCGTATCATTCTCATTGAACACCCCTATACTTATAGTTAAAAGAATCCCTCATATTCTGGGATTAGATTACAATCAAATATATTCAAATTAATATTTATCCTATACAATCGAATTCAAATATATCCTGTAGATATATATCCGACTATTATACCTCCGCAGTCGAAGCGGGAGGTTATCGAATGCTGAGACCGGAACAAAAGTCTTCAAATAAAACCTATGGTAGACCCTTGGTAAAAGTATCAGCAACTTAATAGCGAGAGGAGACATGAAGTACACAAACCTGATCCCGTTGAACCTTTTCCCGAACGAAGTGAATATCCATTTCAAGGTGTTTCATCCATGTTGAACCAGATTTCGTGTGAGATAGATTGCACTAAAGTTGTCAAAATAGACAAAAGAAGCTCGAGGTGGGGGATGATGAAACTCGTAGGAAATTTCGTGGCCAACAAATTTATGCAAATCTGCAATGACGTTAGCCATGGCTCGGTATTTAGCCTCGGCACTGGAACAGAAAAAAGTAATCTGTCTTTTGGAGGACCAAGAAATTAAGTTTGCACCTAAGTAAACACAATACCCCGCTGTAGAGCGCCTCGTGTCCGCGCAACATGCCCAATCTGCATCTGTGCGGGCAACAAGAGAAGAAATCAAGGACTTTTGCATGTGAAGACCGATATATAGTGTAACTTGTGCATATCGGAGAATCCGTTTTAATGCATGGTGATGAGAAGTACGAGGTGTATGCATGTACATACAGATTTTGCACAACTTATGTTAAATCCGGTCTATTGAATGTAAGATATTGTAATGCCCCGGCTATACGATGGTAGGTGATTGTGTCATCGATTAAAGTTCCATCCGATGCGCTTAGTTTCCCATTTGCATCAACACGAGTGGCCACTGGTTTGCAAGAAGACATACTGCCCGGTCCAAAATCTCAGGGCATATTTGTGTTACGATAGAAATAGGCTCCCGTCAAGTGTATGTTGAACTGAAACACCCAAAAAATAACTTAATGTGCCCAAGTCTTTCATAGCAAATTCATGGGTGAGTCGTGACAAAAAGAAGGTTCTAAAAGAATCCGAAGAAGTGACAAGGATGATGTTGTCTACATAAAGTAAGATATAAGTTGTGTCGAGACCTTTTTTGTTGATGAACAAGGAGTGATCACATGTGTTGTGAGAGAAACCCAAAGTATAAACATAATCAGCAAAACATTAATACCATGCCCTTGACGCCTATTTAAGCCCTATAAAGATTTCATAGAAGACAGTCGTGTTTTGGGCAACGAGTGTCCCGAAAGCCCATCGGTTGATGCATATAGACAGTTTTGGATAATCTATCATGAATAAACACATTTTTCACGTCGAGTTGATGGATAGGCCAAGACTGGGAGATAGCAAGACTAAGAACTGACGGATGGTTTCCGGTTTAACCACCAGGCTAAAAGTTTCCTAGCAATCGATGCCTACCTGCCGAGACCTGCTATTACAAACAAGACGGGTTTTATACCTCTCAAGAATCCTTCTGAGTTAGTATTATGTTTAAAAATCCACATGCTGCGAATAACGTTCATATGACTTTCACTAGGTATTAAAACCCAAGTCCTATTCATAAGTAATGCATTAAATTCATCGACCATGGCATTGTTCCATTCGGGAGCGGATAAGGCTTCAAAAGGGTTACAAGGGAGAGGAGCGATATGAGTAGTATGAGAGGTGTGGAGATTGATAGTGGGTTTAGGTTTGCTAGCACCAGATTTGAGACAGGTGGTCATGGGTGGCCGCCACTAGGTTGTGGTTGGGTACGGGAGCAGGGGGAAGCAGGAGAGGTGGCAAGTGTAGTTTCGGTGGTCAGGGGAGTAGGCGAAGATGGTGGTGTGGATTGTGTTACAAGAGAGGAGTGGGCTAAAGGGGAGGGAGCAGGTGGATTGAGAGGCTCACATTCAAGGATATGGTTCATCGGATAGAAAGTCATAGGAGTGTGGAGAGGGAGTATGCTTAGAAAATGGGAAAACATGTTCATGGAAACGACGTGGCGAGAAAGAACAAATTTGTGGGAGGAGATGTATAGGCATTTGTACCCCTAATGATTGGTAGGGTAGCCAAGGAAAAAATAAAGGAGATGAACAATTTTGTAGCTTATGAATAGTGGGAGATGGAGTTAGAGGATAGCAAAGACAACCAAATGTACGTAGATGGTAATACGTTCAATGTTTACGATAGAGGAGGTAGGTGGATGTTTGGTGGTGTTTGGTTTTGGATGGTAAGATGTTATTAATATATGTGGCCATTTGTAGTGGATGGTGCCAATAGGTAGCAGGAATAGAAGAATGAGCAAGAAGGGTGTGAATTATATTATTAATGGACCGAATTTTTCAATCAACCTTGTTGTTTTGAGAAGAAGTATAAGGGCAAGAAAATCTAAAACCATTCCAGTTTGGTGACAAAAATTGATAAACGAGTTCTTAGCAAATTATGTTCCATTGTCACATTGGAGGCAATTAATGTTATGTTCGAAATGGGTTTTATTGAGGTCGTGAAATATTTGAAAAATAGTGAAGACATGACATTTATGGCTAAGAGGATACGTCCACAAATAATTGGTATAGTTATCTAACAATAAAATACAAAAACGATGACAATGACCCCCGCTAACAATATGAGATGTCCAAATCACTATGAAATAATGCGAAAAGGAAATTGAGTACTAGAGATTGAATCGACAAAAGGTAACTTGATTTGTTTGCCAAAAATACATTATTGACAAAATAATATATTAAAAGAACCACACGTGATATGTTTAACCTTGTGAAGATGGCGGAGAAGATCAGACCACGGGTGTCCCAATCAATGATGCCAAAGGTCTTGAGATAGAGCTGTAAATGCTAAAGGAGAGAGAACTTGGGATGACGCGAGAGGATAAATATCTTCGGTGTTGTTACATCGGAGGATAGGCATCCACGTCCGGCAATCCTTCAAAAGAAAACCAAATTGATCAAATTTGATAGAAATATTGTTATCACATGTTAAAAGAAGTACAGAAGTAAGTTTTTAATAAGATTGGGAGAGTAGAGGACATTATTGAGAGGTAAAGGTGGATAAGAAGGTGGTAAACTAGTGTGACCAAAACCACTGACAGGAATTATAGAACCATTACCTACAGTGATGTTATTTAATGCATCATTATGAGAAAGTGACGAGAGCGTACCTGAGGTGTTGGTCATATGAGAAGTGGCACGTCCATATACCAATTATTGTCCGGAGGGTTGAGGGACGTGGAATACATAGCTTGTTCAACATATGTAGGAGTATAACCATTATCGGAGGCTGCATATGATTAAGCTAGACGGCCCCCCAAAAACCAACTGCAATTGGGCCTGAAATGTGTCGAGAGGCCCAGTGAGGTGATCTGATTAAAAAAGAGCAGGGGGCTGGGTCGGATAACGAGTAGGAGTTGTGGGCAGTGGAATAGGCCTCAGAGTAACCTAGACCTGAGTATTAGGGCTGGCCTATGTGCCACGGATGTTGATTCTGGGTCGAAGGCCGAAAGGCAGTATTGAATTGCCACTGAAGATTGTTTGAGGTGCCACGACCGCCCCCAGACCCTGTACCACGCCCCATCCAGCGACCATGGTTTCAGAATTGATCGTGAGGTGTGAAACCACTATATATTTATTATGAAAATAATTTCACAACTTCATATTTTAAAAAGTAATCATTAACTAAACTTCACACAATCGGCAAGTGTGTTGATCGTGTTTAGTATAGCTTCATGTAAGGCCCCGTTTCCAGACAACCTCACAGTTGGTTTCATCCAACATAACCACGGTTCGTAAACTAAAAATTTCTTATATTAGAGCAGCGGAATCATAAGAAGTCAAATACTAAGTCTCAACTTAGAATTACTAATTATTGATTAGATACCAGATTATCAGGGTTAAGACACTCTCATGCAATCAAAGCCTAAAACCTAACAATTGAGACTAATCTACAATCCTTTACTTCTCGGTCTCAGAATTAGTCAAAATGTTGTTTATAGATCGAAAATGATACCTACTCCTATGGTATTCTACGTCTAGAAACAACCACAGTCGACCAAAGCACGAGTAATGATCAAACGTGTACTCAAACCAAATATGACAAACCTAATCAACCAAATCATACGAAGAATACAATAACCATAGCCAACCAAAGCCCAGAAACTTTTCAACATCACAATCAGTAAGAATAAGCTTTTAACATAAACATTAACCAATCAATTCAATCAATTCCCCAAAACAATCAAAACCAACCAATATTCATCACAAGCCTAGATAGCTTATGTGTTTAGCTACTCATAATCATGATAAACATATAGAATCCAAAAACAATAATAAGCATGATTGAAACAAGTTCTGAAAACAATAAAGAACAAAGCAATAGTTGTTAATCGAAAATTTTACAAACCGAAAGGTCTTCAATCCTTCAAAACTATGCTTCAAATCCTCTTCTCTTGCTCCACAATTCGTCCTCAGCCGCTCCAATAGGTCTCCAGGTCATAACCCCTCTCAAAAACCAAAAAAGTTCTTAAATAATGCATATTAGGGTTTATGGTTGAACGCAGCCGATGCGGGGCACATTGGCCTTTTGGCGGTGTAATCATTAATGTGTTGGCAAGGTTGACGTCATGCACACGCGGAATTGAGCGGCCCGCATCCATTTGGAGATACGAGGTGCATCTCCTTTCAACGCTCTCAACATTTCTTATATTCTTCGTCTTTTCTACTCGAGGGTTCAAGTTTCAGTTCCTTCATCCGTTCAGCTTTGTTTCTTGCAAATTCAACATTCAAAGTACATATATACCAAAACACTCTTAATTTGCACGAAATTAATTAAAACTCGTCTAAGCGTGGATATTTTCAACCTCAACAACATATGTGTTTTGCAGCACATCAACCGTGTCCTCTAGTTGATGGTCCCCTCGAGTCAAAAAAGCATTAGGTGGTGGACCCGGTGGATGCTCTTCCGTGGGTCCATGAGATACATGAAGTGCTACTAGGTTAGGAACTTGAATAGCTTTGTGTGTTTCTTCAAGAATTAGCTTTGAACGGGCTTCATAGAAATTGGGCAGAGGGCATCGTTTGTTGAAGAAGCATGACTATACCCTCGTATTGTTCGGATAAACCTAAAATAAGCTGCAAAACAAAGTCGCTTATTAGAAATAGGTGACCCGACATTTGCTACTGATCCAAGAGGACTTTCAAAGCCTGGTAATAATGTAATATGAAGTGATGTTGGAGAAGCTTTCGAGTTGGGTATTGTTGAACTTATGCTCGAGGTAAACCGCACGAGTATTGCGGTTATCATGAAAGATGTTAGCAAGAGCGGTGCATGCCTTCACTGCAGATCCTTCAAAGTAGATCATTCGCAATAGTACCCGTTAAATGTTGTGTTCAAAGTTTGTGTAAGAGTTTAGTTAACGTTTGTTAACTGTTCCATAGTTGAGGGACTAAATGTGTAATCTTTGTATTTTTCTTTTTAATACGAAATTAGGAGGTTTTTAGACTTAGGGGGTGTTTGGGATTGCTTCTGAAACAACTTATTAACTTATTAACTTTTTCAATAAGTTAATAAGTTAGTCAATAAGTTAATAAGTTAGTATGGACTGACTTATTAACTTATTTACCTTACAACTATCACATTGCCAAACACTATAAAATGACTATTTGACTTTTTAAAAGTTAATAAGTCAATAAGTTGTTTTGATAAGCAATCCCAAACACCCCCTTAGTTAGCTCTATAGTGTCTTCTTCTTCTTCGTTGTATTCTCTACAGCTCCAATAGTGAGTGATCTTAATGAATAATTAGTTTGTTCATGATCTTGTTTTGATTCCGATCTTTCTTTAATAGTCAATTAGATTGAATTCCGCTGTTTTACTTCAACAAGTGGTATGAGAGCCACAGTTTGAATCCGAAACAAAGAAGGTGATCTGAAATTGAAATTAGGGTTCGAGATGGTGTCAACGAAGTATGAGATCGAGAAGTTCAATGGGAAGAATGACTTTGGATTATGGAGAGTCAAGATGCAAGCACTTTTTGTCCATCAAGGAATCGTGGATGCGCTGAATGGAGAAGAACGATTGCCATCCGGTTAACTGAGAAGGAAAAGAAAGACATTTTGGAAAAGGCACATAGTGTGATAATACTGAGTCTTGGAGATCGAGTGCTAAGGAAGTGTCAAAGGAGACTTCGATTGCTGGATTGTGGTCTGAGCTTGAGAGTCTGTATATGATTAAATATTTGGCAAATCGACTATACTTGAAGAAAAGGCTATACACTTTCCAAATGGGGGTCGGTAAGTCACTCGAAGATCATACCGATGAGTTTAATAAGTTGGTACTCGATCTTGAAAACATTGAAGTTGAGTTGGAAGATGAGGATCAGGCCTTAATATTTTTGGCATCGTTACCGTCAACATATGAACACTTTGTGGACACACTCATGTTTGGTAGAGAGTCTCTCTCCATGGAGGAGGTCCTTGTTGCATTAAACTTAAGAGAGTTGAAGAAGATATTAGATGTAAAAGAAGAACATACTGATGGACTTTATGCAAGGGGAAGATCAGAACAAAGAGGCTAGAAGCCAAAGGTGTTCAGTCAAAGGGAAAGAGAAGATGTTATGTTTGTAACTCAAATAAGCCCTTCAAGAAAGATTGTTCGGAGTGGAAGAGGAAAAAGGGAGAGTGTCATACTCCCAGAAATCTGAGTAGTCAACAACAAGAGGAGGCTGGAGATGGGTATGATAGTGCAGATGTATTGATGGTCTCTAAAGGAAGTAACAATCAAGAATGGGTCATGGATTCTAGATGTTCCTATCACATGACCCCAAATAAGCATTATTCACTGAACTCGGTATGCAAGACCATAGTCACATGGATCGCGGTACGTTTCGGTACGTGGTACGGAAACGGGTACACGGTTCGTCAATTTATAAAATTCGGTAAGCTGGGGGTAGGTTCATTCGGAACGCCAATTCGGTACGCGGTACGGTGTACCATATAGTGCGGTACGCCGTATCCTATAAAACAATCTATATTATATTTTTAAAGATAATTAGTGGATTATTAGGTGTCAATTTATAATAGATGCAATGATATTGACACCAATATCAAATAGCGGGAAAAAGTTATTAACGAAGAGCAGTGTTGCAAAAATCGGATTATATCCATGCTGACCTATGGGGACCTGCAAGGGTTGTATATTTAGGTGGAGCCAAATATTTCTTATCCATTATTGATGATTTCTCAAGAAGGGTTTGGGTTTATATTTTAAAGAGCAAAGATGAAACTTTCATTAAATTCAAAGAATGGAAGATGCTTGTGGAAACTCAAATTGAGAGGAGGGTCAAGAAACTAAGAACTGACGATGGATTGGAGTTTTGTAGCAACATGTTTAGTGAGTTCTGCAAAGAACATGGAATAGTAAGACATTTGACGGTTCCTGGTAACCCTCAACAGAATGGATTAGTGGAAAGGATGAATAGAACACTAATGGATAAGGTGAGATGTATGTTATCAAATGCAGGGCTGCCAAAGACATTTTGGGCAGAAGTTGTCTCAACTGCAGCTTACTTGATAAATAGGTCTCCCTCCACAGCAATTGGTTTAATGACACATATGGAGAGTTGGTAAGGGAGAAAGATCAAGGTATGATCATCTAAGGGTATTTGGTTCAGTTGCTTATGCCCATGTAAGTCAAGGCAAGCTTGAACTAAGAGCTGTTAAGTGCATTTGTTGGGATACACGGAAGGCATCAAAGCTAATAGGCTGTGGAGACTTGATCATGGTAGTCCTAATTTGATGGTGAGCAGAAGTGTGGTGTTTAAATAGGATTTGATGTACAAAGATGTGATGGGAAAGAGGTCTATGGATACTGAAACTAAACTAGAGAGTAAAGGGGATAAAATTGAGGTGGAGTTAATGCCTGATATAGGTGCTGGCTATGATTCAGGGCAATCATCAGGGAATGATCAGGATGCTACAGTGACTAGAGAATATAGTATAGCAAGAAAAGGACCTAAGAGGGCCATTGTATCACCCTCTAGATTTAGGGATAATGATGAGATCTCTGTATTTGTTTTTATAGCAGCTGAGGAAGAGAGTATCAGTGAACCCATCACATATGAGGAAGCAATAGAATCAGGTCTTAAAGATAAGTGGATGAGAGCCATGGATGAAGAAATGAATTCTTTAGTCAAGAATGAAACTTGGGTCTTGGTGGATAAGCCTGAAGGTTAGAAAATAGTAGACTGCAACTGGTTGTACAAGCTCAAAGAAGGCATTGATGGGGTGGAGGTGATACGAACCCAGCTGTTGTGGGCAGCCCTGGTGAGGGTCTTTGGCCCACTTTGACCCAGTCAAGCAGTTCAATCAGATTTGCTAGCAAATAGGGAGTTAGTGGGGTAGAAGTTAGTGGGAGCAGTTAGTACTTTATTTTATTTATACTTGTTTTGATGTTTAGAGGAGGATGTCTTGTTTTTATGTTTGAAATTGGTCTAGAACAGTATTTGGAGATCTAATCCTTCTCGAATTGGATTAAAAGCTGTAGCTCATAAGTTATCAATTGCATCATTTGTTTTCTTTAATTTTTGGTTCTTATCATTTGGTTCCATTGCCGGGAAATCGAATGGCACCTGCAACCCGGAATTTGGTAGATCAATTAGCAACTATTTTAGCAAGATTAGATGCCATTCTTGCATGTTTGAGGGAAGATGTTGAAGAAATTAAAGGTCAGGTGCACACAGAAGGTCCTGCAACAAAACCACCACCACCGACTACGCCACCACCACCACCAAAATTACCGACTCCACCACTGCTGCCGCCAAAACTACCAGGACTGTCACCACTACCGCCAAAGCAACCATCTTCCATCCCTAAAACTACCGACACAACAACCACCACCATCAAAACTACCCATTTTCACTACTATTTTCTTCACATATCAAATGGTAACATGAAGGAAAAAGAGTTGTTTGTTCGAGGAGCAGTTGTCAACAAACCAACAAATAGAAAGCCAAATTCAGTTGCCAACAGCAAGGAAATGGGCCTTTCAATTTCACATGAGACAAACACACAAGGTTTGTTTTTAAAAGGCTTCAACAAATTGAAGCTAAACCTCGACAGTGCAGCAGGGCGACGCGAGTGGCGGCCACCATGGCAACCAGCATCTCGTTTTTGGGGATTGCACCGAACGCCATCGGAAGACATGAGTGGCGAACACCATGGACTGATACGTTTTCGACGACATTTGCACAACTAAAATGGCGATCACGGTGAGACTTTGATACGGATCAGAAAGCTTCACTCGCACCATTTCATCCCGACTTGAGGACAAGTCGTTTCTCCGGGCGGGTAGTAGTGATACGAACCCAGCTGTTGTGGGCAGCCCTGGTGAGGGTCTCGGGCCCACTTTGACCCAGTCAAGCAGTTCAATCAGATTTGCTAGCAAATAGGGAGTTAGTGGGGTAGAAGTTAGTGGGAGCAGTTAGTACTTTATTTTATTTATACTTGTTTTGATGTTTAGAGGAGGACGTCTTGTTTTTATGTTTGAAATTGGTCTAGAACAGTATTTGGAGATCTAATCCTTCTCGAATTGGATTAAAAGCTGTAGCTCATAAGTTATCAATTGCATCATTTGTTTTCTTTAATTTTTGGTTCTTATCAGGAGGCTCCCAAGTTCAAAGCTAGACTGGTTGCTAGGGGATTTACCCAAAGAGCAGGTATAGATTATACCGGGTATTTTCTCCAGTTGTAAAACATACATCCATAAGAGTGATGTTGTCTTTGGTTGCTTTAAATGACTATGAGCTTGACAATTGGACGTAAGGATTGCATTATTACATGAAGTTAAATGAAAATATTTTCATGAGACAGCCAAAAGGTTATGAACAAAGGGTCAAGAGGAGAAAGTCTGTTTTCTGAAAAAGTCATTGTATGGGCTTAAACAATCCCCATGGCAATGGTATAAAAGGTTTGATGAGCAAATGGTTAAGCATGGTTTTAATAGGAGTATATATGATTGCTGTGTATATATTAAAGAGCATGATTCTGGTGAGTTTACATATCTACTACTATATGCTGATGATATGCTGATATGCTGCAAAGATAAAGGTGAGATTGTAGCTACTAAGCAAATGCTCATGGAGGCCTTTGAAATGAAGGATTTAGGCAGTGCTAGTAAGATACGGGCATGGAGATCAGAAGAGATAGAAAGAACAAACTACAATTTCTATCTCAAAGGTCATACACTAGTAAGGTATTTAATATGCATGAAAGCAAGTCTGTCATAACACTCCTTGCTCCTCATTTCAAGTTGTCCTGTCTAGATTGTCCTAAAACTTATGAAGAGAAGGTTAAGATGTCAACCATTCCTTATGCTAGTGCCGTGGGTAGTCTTATGTATTTGATAGTGTGCACTAGACTGGATTTGGGTTATGCTGTTGGTTTGGTAAGTAGGTTTTTGTCTAATCCTGGCAAGGCCCATTGGAATGCTGTCAAGTGGATATTGAGGTATCTTAATGGTACAAGGGAGCTTGGTTTAGTATTTGGTGGTTATGATAAGGTGACAGATATGATTGTTATCGAAGGTTATTTTGATTCTGATTTTGCAAAAGATATAGACAGAGGAAGATCCATAACTGGATATGCCTTCATGGTTGCTGGTGGTTTGGTTAGTTGGAGGTCCACTTTGCAAAAGGTGGTTGCTTTATCTACAACTGAATCAGAATATCTTGCTTTGACAGAAGCAATTAAGGAAGAAATTTGGCTTAAGGGTTTTGTGTCTGATTTGGGTGTAATTCCAAAAGATACAGTGGTGACATGTGATAATCAAGGTGCTATACATTTCTCAAAGAATCAGATTTATCATGAGAGAACTAAGCACATAAATGTTAAATTTCATTTCATTAGGGATGTGATTAATGCTAAGGAGGTTCAAGTTGTATTTGTTGAGACAAAGGAAAATGTTGCTGGTTGTTTGACCAAGGTGGTTCCTGGTGTTAAGCTGCAGCAGTGTTTACATTGGCTTAGTGTTGGTTGAACTTTGACACTAAGGTGTAGATTGTTAAATGTAGTGTTCAAAGTTTGTGTAAGAGTTTAGTTAACGTTTGTTAACGGTTACATAGTTGAGGGACTAAATGTGGAATCTTTGTTTTTTTTAAATAAGGAATTAGGAGGTTGTTAGAGTTAGTTAGCTCAGTAGTATCATCTTCTTCTTCGTTGTATTCTCTGCAACTCCAATAGTGAGTGATCTTTAATGTATAATTAGTTTGTTCATGATCTTGTTTTGATTCCGATCTTTCTTTAATAGTCGATTAGATTGAATTCCACTGTTTCGCTTCAACAGCACCATAGATCCATTGTAAAACAATTGAATCTATCCGAGTCCATAGATCATCAGGCTTGGCTTCTGTGTCTTTCTTCTTGTCATCAGGTTTGGCTTCTGTGTCTTTCTTTTGTCATCAGAATTAGAAGGTGAAGCAGGAACAGAGGATGATTATTCAGCACGGAGTATGTTATCAATAACTTCAAAAGCTCTACAGTGAATTATAAGGAGTTCAGCCCAAGAAGGAAGTATACTGGCTGTTCTCCATCTCCAATTTAATGGGAATGAAGTTGTAAAATGTTGGTGATAGTGAATGCAGGATGTATCTTTTCCATGGTGATAGATCAAAAGGGTTAAAGAATAAGGAGCAGAAGCTTGAAGTCGATCCCTGTGTTGGATCAACAGAAGATGGCTGCCGATAGGGAAAGAAAGAAATAGGGCCGGCTAGAAGAGGAGAAGAAGGTCTCGGTGATAAGAATATTGATTCTCTGATACCATAACAAAGTAGGTCAAATCGTGTCATTCTCATTGATCACCCGTATACTTGTAGTTACAAAGAATCCCTCATATTTCGAGATTAGATTACAATCAAATATATTCAAATAAATATTTATCCTATACAATCGAATTCAAATATATCCTATAAATATATCATATATATCTGGCTATTAATCGGCCGGGTCATCTTGACACCTATATATAATCCTCATGATGCATATTTTGAGTGATCTCGAATTTGGTGCCTCTTCAACTAGTTTAACATGTTCCTATTTTAGCTAAGCATAAATTGATATTGCCGTAATAGTGTTTTTATAATCATAATTAACGTTGGGTTTAATGTTGGAGTCTCGGCGCAATTTGGACAGTTGAGCTAGGTCTTGATGTCAAGGAGAAAAGGGCAGCTAGCCTACTTTTGTTTCTTGTTCATTAAGTTACATACCCTGATGTATTTACTATACTATATATGTTCACATCGTTGTACATGTAATTCCTAGAGCCCCTAAGTAATGAAAAGTAGCGTTAGTTGCAAGCCGTGGACGCAGATCCTTCACAGTAACCACGTAAACCCTTGTGCTAGTGTTTTCTTTAATGCAGTTATGATTGTGCATGCAAACCCGAATCCCACACAAATTAATGCCTTAATTATTTATAGATATTACAAAAAAAATTATTTACCGGCAAACCCAAACAAAGTAGTAAAACTGATTGTTTCACCCCGTTACCCGCCCCACCATTGTGTGTCTGGTTCTCGTTGATGATATTACAGGCACACAGTTTTGTAAATATATGGCATAACTTGCAGGCTAATTTCTCTCTGTTTTTCCATAATGCTTGCAGATGGTAATGGCTGTTTTTGCTTACATCTACCATCAGTCCTTTGTTATCCCACAATATTATCCTGTTGAGATCCTCTTCGAACAGGTAAGCTACTTTATCCTCTAAATTCCATTTTTTGTCCCTTCAATTTATTTTATTTTATTTGCGGGTGCCATTTATTTAACGCAATACAAACTTTGTTAACATCGTGGGACCCATAAAATTTCATGGGGTATGGGGGAGAGGGCATGCAGTTTTTCCAAAATATCATTTTAAACTCCTAAATAATATATCGCGACCCGTTCAAGTATTAATGGGTCGATTTTGGTTACATTATAGGATTAATTTTGTTTATATCCTTCTAAAAATTCAAATTTTCAAACATATCAGTCTACGTTTAGTAGCATCATACTTACCTTTTTATAAATTAAAAAAAACATATTGTACGTCTTATAATATAAAACAAATTAGTCATCTATAACAATAAACAAATAGGAAATCAATGTTATTACAATGAATATGTCAGCAAAACAAACGTGTATTATATTTAGTAGAACTAAGTAATATTTGTATTTTGAAAGGGTAACTGTAATTTTCAGAAATTTTAAACCTTTAGAAGAATACTTTTGAATTTGCCTATGTCATTTTAAGAGGCTAAAAATCATTTAAAGGGTATTTTTAAGGGTCAAACCTTATAATTAATTTATTTAAAAAAATTAGATTATCTTCATAATAACATATATTTTATTTGTATTTCACACTAATAATTTATAAAAATAAAAACTTTTCTGAAGAAAGCATACTAGAAGTCGTACTAAACTTTCTAATCAGAGTTTCTCGGGCCATTTGCCCCATATGACCTGTATCTAAAATTACCCAAATTAACCCATTACCTGGCCCGACCTGTGTGACTGGCTTATCTACCATCTATAGTGTACACATGTTTATATGACTATCATATTATCTGTAATAGATATTAAGGAGTCTTACATTCGATGAACAAGAGTTGCTTCTTGTAAAACTGAAGGAGGCAATAGACATGAGACAATTGGAGCATTAGTTACCTTATTATTGGTTTCCATTTCTTCTAGAAGTGCCAATTCAGGATGTTATATCAAATGAGAAATTCATTTATTCTTTTATTCATTATTTATTAGAGGTTTGCTGTTATGTTTCATATGTACCTATTAGGATGAAACGTATGCAATCGCTAGTAGATTCAACATGAATCACTGTTCACCTGACTTGCATGTTACCTCAAACGTGTTTTAAATGTTTTGGCTGTGCATGAGTTAAATGTGTACATGGATGAGTGAAATGTTAAAATACATGACTTCCAGGACCAATGCATCTGGATTTTTTATATGTAACTTATAAGTTATAATACTGAAGATTGAATGATTCCAGATTTTCAAGCAATCACAATTAAAAATAATTTACATGATGAAAATTATAGATGTCATCCACTTGAGATGGTAATAACCATTATCCTTCATTGAGAGGATACATAGTAAGATTTCTGTTTGACTCGTTTCAATCCACATTTTAAAGTCTTTTTAAAATATATAGGTTGCCTTGTTGTACGGTGGGTTCTAGCCCTAAGGGTGATTGGATTCGGGAGTCAGGGTCTCACTAGAAGCAGTCTGTAACCTTGGGTTAGAGATAAGACTAGCCTATATTTCATTCTCCCCAGATTCTGTCAGTAGCCTTGCTATGGATAGGATGCATTGGGTCTGATTATGATTTAAAAATCTTATTTTAGTGCATGTCACATTTCCATCTCACTTCTAGTTATTTCTTAACGCCGTCCATTTTAGGCCATTGCCAGCCACACGTGCCTCCACAATGAGGAGCAGTTTAATCTTTTCGTCACCATGTTTCAATAGAAATCAAAGATCCTTTGAATCAACCTTCATCCATCAACTTCATTGCTCAAATGTATCTTCATTTTAGTTAAACCCTCATATTTGAAAGAATGTAACAATCAAATCACCCTCATCATTATCACACAATGGTGACGCAAAAGTGGTATGTTCAAAGACATTTAAGAGTTTGATTCATACCAGTTTTATGATGATATCAAACTCCTCAGAATTATCTTCAAACATCTTGAAATCGATTAACACATTAGGGTAAAATGGTAATCGGATGTTAGATCCTTTCAAGCATGAGAATTTGATTGAAATGAAGATACAATTTGAGAAATGAAATTGAATGGTGAAGATGACGAAGGTGCATAAAAATGACTTTCGTTTTGTACTGAAACATAAAAACAAAAAGACTAAAAAGCCTCTCACATGGGAGCACGTGAGTGCTATTAAACACCTAAATAGGCAGCATTAAGAATTTTGTTCGAATTGAGATAAAAAAAGAAACCACAAGCACGAGATTGAAATGGTTAAATGAGCAAAAACCACAAGGACTAAAAAAATTAACTCTAAAAAATATAATAAGTTGCATAACATTCCAACAACGGACACTGGACCTACAATATAACAAAAAAAACAATGTAATATGTTTTATGAAAAACTTAACCCACAACCGAAACCACTTTTGAAAAGCCATACAAATCGACTCAGGAAAAAAAACCTTGTGAGTTAACACGATAGAAAATCCCTCCTACATTCAAAGACCGAAAAATTATGAGCCTTGTAAAGCCGATAAAATCAATTGTAAAAGCGGCGCGTCTTTATAAAATTAATAATCAATTAGGGGAATCAAAACATGATACCAGAACACGTCATAACAACTGTCATTCCAACATAAAACCCTAAACGTCACAACTGTCATTATAACATAAAACTCTAAACATCAAGGTACAAAAACAATAGCTATCATTCCTCTGTAAAACCCTACTATGCACTCCAACATAAAAGTGACATAATCATGTGTTTGAGCCAAACTAAAAATAAAACAAAACAAAACCATAAAAAATGCAAGAAAAAACAAAAATTTATGTGGCCAAAAGAGAATAAACCCAAGATTAAAAAAAATAATAAAGAATAAATGATTTTGACAAAGCATAAAAAATAGCCAAAAATTAATCCATGTATTCCCCCACTTGATCTTTAGTGGTCAAAATGAGAATACCTAAACCCTTGTGGCTAAACCGAGAAAAATTAAAGTATAATATTCCCCTCTTTGCATTTTAAATATATTAGTAAAGTAATAGTAATTGATTATTGATCTCATTATCAATACCAATTGATAGTGTTTCAAACAAACATCAGCCGCATATATCGTACAAATGTTTCAAAAATTAACTCAAACGAATGAACTTACAACATATGTAGTCTGGTTACTCAGCTGGCTTCACCGTCCTTTTTCGACGGTTCGGATCTCACAGTTCTGAGATTCTTTCTATACTCTGGAGAACTTAACCGCCTTTCTAACGGTGTTTTCCTCTTACTAACCACAAACCGGTTCACTCCCTTTCTCATTGGCATAATCGATGGAAAATCTTCATCGGGTATTTGACTTAATTCAGAAATATCTTTGATTTGTGCAACCCGTCTAAACCATCTTTCTGCTTTAGCCTCTTCAGACATATCCAACAGGTCAGTTTCCTTGACAGCTGACCCCTCTAGGCTCGACCCTCGAAACCCGTTTCTCAAATTTGGGTTTCCAGGTTTGACCTGATCACCGTTCAATGTTTCAGGTCTGTTTTCACTTTTGTTCATTAGAGTATTTCTTGTTTCTTGCACTAGATTAATGTCATTTGCGGCTTCAATTGAATAATCATCTGAACTTGAATCTGAGGTTATCAACGCTTCAGCCTCTTCAGACGTATCCAACAGGTCGGTTTCCTTTACATCTGACCCTTGAAACCCGTTTCTCAAATTTAAGTTACCAGGATTGACCCGATCTCCATTCAAGGTTTCAGGTCTATCTTCACTTCTGTTAACTTGAGTAGTTCTTGTTTCTTGCACAAAATTAATGTCATTTGCAGCTTTAATTGAATTATCATGTGACATCTGACTTGAATCTGTGTTTACCGCCTGCTGATTATTGTCTTTTTTAGCAAAATAATCTGGTGGAAACGGAACAAAAGGAACAAAGTTGGAGCTTTTCTCTTGCTCAATCGCTTGCTGCCGCTTATACGTCGGGGAATTCAATGATCGATCTTTCTTTTTACTAACCACAAACCGGTTTTCACCTTTACACATTGGCATGATTTCAGGGAAATCATCGTCTGAAATAGCACTCGTTAGATCCGCCACATCATGCAACTCCGCCACTTTCTTGAACCATTTTTCTGACTTCTCTTCAGCAATATCTTTAATCTGATTTTCAATTTTAGTAACTGATTTTTCAGAATTGATCTCAGAAACATTAGAGTTTGGTTCAGAATTTCTTTTTATATTTTCTGGTTTATTTGCAAACATGCCATCTGATAAAGGCACAAATGGGGCATGACCGTAATTTTTCGCCTGCCTAACGGGTAATGAAACCTCACCTGGTCTCTGGCACTCGCATTTTAAGCACACTGTGTTTCTTCCGTAGTTGAAGAAATTACATCTGGAGAAAGAAGAAAAATCAAAACCTAAAAGATATGAAATATAGCTAATTACATGAAAAATACTCAATTTTCAATATTTTTGGGTTTAACCCCTAAAAACTTCTTTTTTAACTTGTTCAAACTAGACATATTTAGAAAGATGGTTTGTACACCACTAGATTTACTATATAAACGATCACATGCATGCTAAAAGCATACAGAACAACAATAACACTGCCGGTTGGTGGTGTATCATGTAGATTTAGGGTCAAAAATGATGATAGTGTCAGTAATTTGACTGTAATGACTTTTCCTGGCATGGGACATGGGTTCAAAAAGCCAGTCTACTACAACCGAGGATGAAGATTACCTTAAATCAATTTGAGGCTTTTTCTGTATAAAAATAAAGTTGGTTAACCAAATTACAAATTGGACCAAAGTTGGTTACCCCTTTTATGCAATTAGGTTGCATGAAAAGGGAGGTGATTTGTATGCAATAAAAACTGATTTGTAAGAATTATATTTGACAGTTTTACCATTACGCAAGACTGTTTTTGTCTTTTCATATTTGTGGTGTACAGAACAATTTTTGTTGCGTACAAGTCAGCTCCCTTGTGAACTATATGCAATAAGAGTTAATCAACAAGCGAATGTAGAATAGAGCGAATGGAAGAAAGGCTCACTTAGGACAGTCCCATTCATTGCCAGTCAACCGTCTTTGTGGTCTTAACTCCTCGCATTCAAGGCATTTAGTGTTCTTTGCAACATTCATGAAACTGCACCTGCCCAAGAATAATCCAACAATATTAGTACCACACAGACAATCGGGATAGGTCAGGTTGACTCAAACAACTTTGCATCCATGTTCAAAAAGAATACGAATAATTAATGCTTTAAATAATGACGGCAAGAACCATAATATTACAACAATATTGAAATGTAACAAACATAAAGGCAACCAGTTTGACCCTTGACCTTTTTAACCAGTTTGATGGGTTCCACCCGTTTGACTCCCTTTTAGCTCTTTTTTATGACCCAATTGGAATAAAATATGATCCAAATCGTCCCATTCAAAAGTAAATTGGTCAAAATAACCACCTCTAGTTTAGGGATACAACCTCTTAAAACCACACCAAGCACTTAACAACTATTGATTTCTGAACCAAAAGCAGGTCAAAAGACGAAAATAACCTTTATCCTTTAAGCAGATCTGTGTCAAGAAAAAACTTACTTTGGGCATATCCAATCACCTCTCTTGATAGTAACATTTGGTTCAAGATTACTTGGTGTTTGATCATCTTCCCCCCTACCACTAAATATAGCCATCGCTTTTAACAAATTTCTGGCACAAAACTCGGTAGCTTCCTTGATGTTTCTTTCAGGATAAAAAATAGGATTACTTGCATAACTCAATATGTACTTCATCAAGTCTAATGTTGTTGCTTCAGATGATTCCTCCTCCTTTAATTGTTGGGGAAAAAAATAAGAAACACATGCAATAATGTAAACTAAGGAGTAAGGAGTAAGAACTATGTTCTTGTGTCCCGTGAAAATTTAAACAATTTTACTCAAAACTTTGTTCCTTCTTGGCCTCTCTATTCATATTCATAATGTATCAATATTTATAATTCAGGTGTGGATGTGCATTTAAACTAATTATCATAGCTTGAAGTTACAATATGGTCCTAACAATTGAGAAAATTGCTCATTAAGATTACAAAGAAAACAGACTTATAATCATAGATACGGTTTAATGATCTAAGTGTTTGAATCTATCATGAACTGCTTTGATTTTTGAGTTGCAATAATCACATTCAATGCAACACCCTAAACAAATCCCCACATCAACAGTGGACAAGAGGTATATTGGGCTCATAAGGGTTGCCCGACCTCAAATATACCAACATGTTTGGGTGCATTGGATGTGGATAAGAAAACATACTTAAGTGAGCTTCTACTGGCCAAAACGAACAATATTGGTTTTTATGTGGAGCCAGATGTTACTTCCAAACACCCCCATTACACTGTTAACCCGATTATTCATTTTTGGATTCATCTCAACTTTGTTTTGAACAAGTAGATTACAACCAAAATCAAATCCATGTAGTGTCAATTCTCACATTTATAGTTTTGACAAAGAAATCACCAAATATCAACCATGAATGATAAACGCAGCACTCTTACACTACCAGAAACAAACCTGCAAAAAAGCCTTCATTCTTTTCTCAGTTTCATTAGCATTTTTGAAAAGAAATGGAGTCCCATTGTTCACAAGCACCTGGATATCATCCTTAGAAAGCCACCTGAACACAAAAAAATCACATAAACAATTTGTTCTCAAACGACACAAAATTAAGGGTTTGTCAATCCAATATTAGGCTACAACATAAACAGTAGTTACATTATAAGAAGATAAATCATCTGAAACAATATTATCTAACAGAGCAAAGTGAAAAAACTACAAACCCTAAGATATCCGTACAACATAAACAGCATAAGAAGATAAATCATCTGAAACAATATTATCTAAGAGAGCAAAGTGAAAGAACTACAAACCCTAAGATATCCGTACAACATAAACAGCATAAGAAGATAAATCATCTGAAACAATATTATCGAACAGAGCAAAGTCAAAGAACTACAAACCCTAAGATATCCGTACAACATAAACAGCATAAGAAGATAAATCA
Organism: Flaveria sonorensis; assembly: GCA_025506505.1. Classification (NCBI taxonomy): domain Eukaryota; kingdom Viridiplantae; phylum Streptophyta; class Magnoliopsida; order Asterales; family Asteraceae; genus Flaveria; species Flaveria sonorensis. Next base: position 3,951,087 of record CM046431.1, read on the forward strand.
TCTGAAACAATATTATCTAACAGAGCAAAGCGAAGGAACTATAAAACCTAAAATATCCGTACAACGTAAACAGCATAAGAAGATAACATCTGAAACAATATCATCCAACAAAGCAAAGTCAAAGAACTACAAACCGTAAGATCTCAGGTCTGTTGTTCGCAAAACCTAAAAACGAACACGCAGCATCCACAAACTCCATCGACAAACTCTCATTCGGCACAAACTGATCCTTAACATTCCTATCTAACTCCACGTCACCGGAGATCGATACAGATTCAAGCAGCTCCGACCACTCCGGCCACGGGTGGGACGACGGAACGAATTGACCATCGGAAACGTTATCGTTCTCCTCCGGTGTGTTAGCGGTGAATCTGGAGTCGAACTGTTGAGACGATTTGACCGGAAAATGTGAGGTTGAGCGAGAGCGGTGGAGGAGGTGGTTGCGGACGACGGAGATAAGGGGGAGATGACGGTGATGAGATAACCAGAGGGTGTACGGACGGCGGTGTGGAGGAGAGAGGGTGAATAGTGGTGGTGAAGCGGTGAACATTTGATCGGAGATGTGGTGGTTCGCCGGAGAAGATGTGGCTTTAAACCCTACACGGGATATCAGAATTCTAGATACGAGTAATCATATTGTGTATGTTGGCACTTTCGATTTATTAATTTTTGTCTGCTTTTAACTTTTAAGAAATTATAGAATTCATAGCTCGTTTTTGAAATTGATATCAGCGTATTCTATATATTATATGGTATGATTATAAGTGTTTGTGAGTAAACAATATGAAAAATTTACTGTTTAATATGTATTTGTTAGAAACACTATTTAAAATCCTATAATATTTTTAATATATTTTAAGTGGTTGTGAGTGGAAGAGAAGAAAAAAATAATGATAAAGATATAAAAATTATTATTTAATTGAAAATAAAAGAAAAAAATAATAATATTTAGTGTAATTATATAGATGAGAACGAGGAATGGGTTGTGAATGCTCTTCATGAGTTAAAAAAAATGTTTGACAAACCCAAAAGGATTTTTAAACCGAATTTTTATATAGGGTAAAAAGTAGATTGTGAAGAGTAATATGAAGTTTACTTATTGAATTTTGAAAACTTCTTTTGGTCTAATTTTCTATTATATCCTTCTACTACCTCTTATTAACTCTCTTTATTTTTAAAAGTATGTTTTTTTTTATCATTTTATAATGTTTTAGTTTAAAAGCTAATCCAAACATTTTTTTAAAAATTCATTTTAAAAAAATCATAAGTTAATAAGTCTTTTTTATCAAAAGTTCTTTTCAACTAAAATAAGCAATCTCAAGCATGGCCTATAATGTTGTGTTTTGATGTGTTCAAGAAAGTATTAAGTGATAAAGTCGTGAATCATGATATGTTTATAATATATATTAGTATGTGTCATTTACCATACATAAAAGAAGATTTTAGGGTGATGGGATACACACGTCGTGTCTCGGGATGTGTCTAGGTATGGCATGGTAACACCGCGCAATCAAATTTATATGCCGCATGGCGTGTTAACTCGGCGTGTTCTCACCGTGGTTATGGAGCAAAAGTCATCGTGCTTATGTACCAAAAGTCAAGCGTTGGGTGTGTGCATGTAGTGGCATAAGCGACCCCTCAAAATGTGATTGTGTGTGATGTGTGATGCAGTGTAGTATGATAATATTTGATTGTTCGTTTTACGGTGTAGCTTGGGTGTGTGGCATCCATTTTGGGATCGTAATAGTATGTTCGCTAAGAGGAGTTTCTTTGGAGATTCCTCTTATCCTAGGGGTGAGCTTTCTTGGCTTCACTCTAGAGTCCAGGGGGACATTGAAGACGGATACGTATGTTTCTCCTACAAATTCTGAAGATAAGCTTCTTGGCCTTTGAGGCAGTCTACCTCTCTCGGAGGAGACCGTCGTCAATGTGATCCAGAATGACGTTCCGAAACGCCCAGGTTATGTTTTTGAAAACACATGATGATATCTATTTTATCACTTTTATCAAAATAAATTAATTAATATTTTTTTAAACTGGCGAATGACAAATGTACGACGATATTTCAGAGGATATGCGTTATCTTAATCAGGTTCATCTATTTGTTTTTCAGCCGAGACCGCACCCTTAACCCTTTCAGAAAGAAACCCACAGATGGGAAAACCAACGTCTCAACCGTACACATTTTTTTACTTCGAATGAGACTTAAACTCATGTTTTTAAAAAAGTTGTAATTTTCATCAAAAAAATGCCAACTCTGTTAATTTAAAATGCTAACATCCATCATTAAATGGTAACTATGAAATTTTACATGTATATATAAAATCCTAATTTATGTTAACGTATTGTTGTTAAAATTTCATTTACATGTTAATATTATTCTATTCACAAAATATGTGTTAGACATTTCATTTTTCATGTTCAAACTTTTTATCATGACTGAATCACGAGATTGTCGGCTTCATCGGTGGGATAAGGACGATGGATTTGGTTTCTGGTGGTGGCTGTTTTGTATTTTAAAGGGTAATTTTGTCAATGTTTAACATTTTAAATTAACAGAGTTTACATTTTTAGATAAAAATAATAATTTATTAAAACGTTAGCAACCCAAATACATAAATATTTGAATGAAAATGACTGACCAGAAATCACCGATTTTGACATGTTTTGATGTGAATTCATCAGAACTTATACTTAATATATATTATCTATGAATTTATGGTTGCATTTGGCATTTTGATTTGAATTCACCAAGAACCACGAGTCGCGTACACTACAGACGACTTCTAGTATGATAACAATCAAAATGGTAGAACATGTGGTTATTGACTTTGTTCTTTTAACATTACATTAGTCATTGCCTTCAAGAATCAAGTTCACGTATTAGATAACAAACGAATACATAATATTCAATTAAGCGTATATGGATCATATTTACTTCTAAAAGATACAGCATCATGCATCCGATTCCTCACCCACAACGCCTTAAAGTCTCAAAATGGCTGAGAAAACCCGTTCCATTTCAGCCCGAATATCACCAACCACAGCCGATTTCACACACCAGGCAATATGATCATCGGGCCTAACCAAAATGGCACCTCGATGTGTCATTTTACATATATCCCACCACGATGATGAGTTTGATGGTTGTCTCACCTCGACAACATCAACATAGTTTTCCCATGGTGCTAATGATGTTTTTGTTCTTGCATCCCCGTTCACTAGCCCGTTTGGCCACATAACACAAACCTTAACCAAGATGTTATGCTCGTTGGCGACTTTTAGTACAGCATGAGCTAACCTATAGGATGATTCTATTGGTGCAATTATAAGAAGAAGCTCGAGTTTGTCTCCAGATATAAGATCCAATGTGGACATTATTACCTAAAACACGTCATACGAATAGAAGGTCCACAAAAAAGATTAGTTTTGGTAAGAAGATGTTTGGGTCAGGCAGGTGGGTAACGGGTCAAACGAGTTCGGACAAAAACAGATTGGTTTTTAAAAAATCAAAGCGGGATGGTCATGTTGAATTGACCCACAAACACATTTGTCCATCTTCTTGTATATGTCATGCAAGGCATTGTATTTGAAACCTTACAAAACGTTATAAAACCAAAAAAGAGTTTGAAAAATAAATAAAAGCAATTTAAAAAAAAATTGTAACACTATTATTAGATTTTTTAATTAGAAAGAAAGAAATGAAACAAGAAATTGGAAGCAAAAATTGGTTAGAAGACACCTACGGGTGGTAGTTTGAAAACATTTTATTTTTATTTATTTTCCAGAATAAAAATAATTGGAAGTTGGCATGTTAACCATAGCCTTTAAAGCTTGGTTAGCATTTCCCATATAATGATAACCCGAATCTTGAAATATAACATTTTAGGACATTCGATGAATCAAAAATAAACCTTGATCAACTGTCAACCCTTTTGACCCGTATGAGATAAAACACAACTCAATTCAACCCCACTTCTATAAGTAAATAGAGATACCTCTTTTTTGACTTCAGATAAAACCCTAACATTCATATGAGGCAACCTTGAGCCCGGATCTGCTGAAGGAATATACTCCCGCCTACGACCCGTAGGTGGTTCTGGTTTAATTGGTGCACCTTCACGATCAATTTCAGGTACCAGTGCTCCTTCACGATACCTGTGATGATTAGCTTCAGTTTAGCATCAGACGAGTGGTTTGACTTATGACCAGCTAGATGGCAAGTATGACAAACATGTTTAAAAGGTCATACCTGAAACCTAAATCTTCTGCAGGGAACTGTAGTTGAAGGCTTTTTCCTTCTTCAAAAATACGTCTTACTTTAGCAAGTCTAGAAGATCCAAGAGGATTATTCTCATTTAAAACAAAATCTGACAGTTGTGCACGGCCTAAACTGAAAATTCCATCTAGCAGAGTCTTTTGAATTGTTGATGGTAAGATTGAACCTACTGTGTTATTGATAACTTGATGTACTACAAAACAAAAACAAAAGAGTTGAACCATATATTTATGAACAAATAAAATCCAAGACAAAATTAATAGTAATAAGATGTCGAATATGTTGGGCTTTTAAGTGGTACCTGAATTGGCAGTAGCTGGATCAAGACCAAGTGCAGCAGGAACTGCCATTGCTGCTTGAAAATTTTGGATACTGAGATCAGTATTGAACAGTGCAATCTGCCAGTCAAAGAAGTGTTTTTAGCATTAAATTTGGGTTGATACTTGATACCATAAAAACCAATACACTTTCTCATTTTGTATGAAACAGCCCCTCAACTGAATTTTGTATTATTGAAGTCCTTTTAACTTGTTATATTTATCTAAATCTGTGTAATTAACAGTAAATGCCACTTATTTGCACAGTCAGTACATAAATGAATGCACATAGACTCGTTTGCTGACTCGATAACTTTTTGATGGCAGGGTTCTAAGAAATATTAGTTGGTTACGGTCTGCAAAAGAGAGTACATGTATCCACATCAGAGGTACAAAAAAGAGCCTATCTGGCGTCCATTTTTAACCTTTTTATCAAAACACCTAGGCATCAAATATTGGTTAAATGTTATTACAATAATAACGCATGGGTTAAAAAATGTTATTACAAAATTTTTTAATAAAGCAATCTAGGAAGTGGCAGCATTCAAAAAACACTTCGAGTAGACTTTCAACACATTTCCTTTTTAGCTAAATGTCTTAATTGACCCGTTTGAGATTAAAACAACTCACATTGTTCTATTCATGAGTAAGTGGGTTGAAGTTGCCACCTCTACTTTTTGGCAAGATTCTGGATTACAGATTTATCTATTTAACCATTATGATAATTACAAGTAAGCTAGAAGTACTGATTTGAATACACAAGGTTACTTTACTTCTCTTTATTCAGGTATTTTAGATATTTGACATATAGCTTTCTACTAAAAGAGCGTGAAATCAGCTACTGCAATTTTCATCGGATAGAAGAACTACAGGGGAAAAAACATGAATGAACAGAAAGATACTTTTATACTAAAAGAGATAAAATAAAATAAAAATAGTACCGGCTTACGCTCCATCTCATAAGTGGGAAGAATAGACATTGGAGCAATACCCTTGATGACTGCAGCCAGTTTCCATGCAAGGTTATGAGCATCTTGAATCCCAGTATTCATCCCTGCATTAATTAAGAGTTTATCAGTTGATATTTCCACCAGTTAGAACCCACAATCCAAAACATAACATAAGTAAATATTATTAATAGTGTATGTGAATGCCGCCCAACTATGTCACCCAAGTACTTATTTGGTTTCGTTTATGACAAATAAGAGCAAAAACATGCCAAAATATTGTAAAATGACATATTCACTCTGGATTTTTACATCAAATTGTTGTTTATGAGAGAATTACAAGGGTATTGTTGTCTTTCCAAATTATTAAGAGCATTTGTGTCATCAGACATGTTTTAACAAAATTTGGAGTAAAAGAATCCGGATACATACTTGGGTGGACTATAAAGTTTCAATATATGAGTGATCTTAACAACAAAAAAAAGTAAAAGAATACATGAGTGGCCTCCACATACATTATCCAAAAATATTAAGTAAATGACTTATATTCAACTGATACAACTAAAAGAATGCCTTTATTAGATGGCAATATGAAGTAGATAATATGCAAAGAAAATTGATGCCTGTAGCCTTACAGCAAAATGGAATATTTATAACTTTAATACAAAATTAACAATCGAATCTTGCTAGGAATGTGATTACAATATACTGTAGTCTGAGAAATGCATAAAAAATAGATTCAGGGATCCAAAAGAAAGAGCAATCCAGGCTCAGTAGACGCAACCAATCCTAACTGGGCCTGGAACTTTTATAAAATGTGATTGTTGATTTGTCTATTTTGTTGATAACTATGCTTTACTTTTTTCCCAAGGTTTTGGTATAATTTGACAATGTTTTATTACCAATATAATTTGACGTTGTTTAATTTACAATATAGTTTGACAATGATTAATGTAATATTATAAAGCACTTTTCTTTAAACAATACCTCAAAAATATTTTACTGAAATGAAAAGGTCAAAAATATTGTCTGCAAATATGCAGTACAAATAATAATTGTATCTAATTTATTCATTTAAAAGATGCATTTTGCAGGGTAGTCTTCAGATTCAAGGACTGATTATGGACCAAAACGCTTAACTGGCCCAAAACCAGGCCCGGTATCTTTTGGCCAGTTGCGGGTTGGTCTAAGGCTTTGGTTATTTTAAGCACCTCTACTCCTAACCTTCTAGAGGCCACCTCCAAATTAATGAGGATTGAGACTTCAGTTATTTCTAGTTATGATTTAAGGAATCTTAACATGTTACCACCCAATTGACTGCATATTAGAAACAATAGAACCAGCTAAAGAGCAAAATCCCTTGGATTTGCAAGGAATATTACCTATATTTTCAGAAGAAAAAAGAATGAAATCTACTTACCAAAACCACCAGCTGGAGGAAACCGATGAGCAGCATCACCAGCTAGTATAATACGGTTCTCACAGGCAAGATACTTCTCAGCAACTTCAGCATGCATCACCCATGGCTTTATGTCTGCCACATTAATGTCTGCCAGCTCACGGCCTACTAATTTGAAGATTAACCTCTTACATGTCTACAAGAAGTAGAAGATGTTTCAGGAAATATATATTTGTAAGTTGCAATTACATGCACAACAAACTAATAAATCTAGTATTTAGTATTAGTAAAAAGGTTGTGGCACCATATATCTCATTTTAGACAAGAGAGAAAGATTAGTAAATGCTTATTAAGTTGCAATAAGACAACCTTTTTTTAACTTTGAGCTAGAACCTCAACAGTTTTGGATTTATAGTGGACCTATTATTAGGGTTCAAAAAAGAAGTTGCATTTTTTATCGATTTACTTATGACGTGGTCCATTTGGATTGTGTGTCATCTCAAACAGATCATATATGAAAAAATCAGCTAAAAAGGAAACACATAAAAAAGGTTGGAAGCAGTCCAAAGTCTCTTTTAATGCATGCGGCCACCTAGATCGTTTATTCAAAGATTTAGATCACGATCGTAATAATATTGCTTTTGTAATCGTGTAAAATAATAATTATTTATTAAAGAAACTAAAAAACTGGACAAAAGTGTTTGTGAGTAAAGCCAACACAAAATTGTCGGTTTCAACCTGCAATAAGAAACAACCTATTTCCACCCACTCCCACTTTCACCTGTTACCCTACGCCTGACCCCCATCTTCCACTTGAGAGTTATGGAGTTCACTTTGATTACATGGAAAATAGGTTGAAATTGTCCAAGTTCAAAAGTTTAAGGGGTGTATGTCTTTCGATTAGAAATCCACTTATTATCATGCAAAGAGTAACTATTACCATAAAGGGAAAAAGATACCTCAGATGTGAAATCCTCAAACTTCTGTTGTGGTGGATAGAACGGCATCTGTAGGCGAATATCATAGAAACAAATACCATGTTTTGCATAATAAACTAGAAAACCTTCAAAGAAGAATAAAAAATAAAAAAAGACAGATTTCCAGGACCTGCAATATAAATTCTCCTTGCTTCAAGTCATGAGCAACAAGAACCCCAATGGCCCCAGGATTAAAAATAAAAAACAGCATGCCAGGTTTCTCATACATTAAATACTGCCCAAGTTCTTGACTTAAAAAATGAACACTAACAAGCTTTTGAATGTCTTTTTCACCTCTCATTTCTATTCCAACCAGATTTCTGACTGTACTTCCTGCCCCATCAGCACCAATTAGGAAGCTACACGGGATCTGATTCTCTATGTGCTTCCCCTCCTTAACAGAAGATGTGGTTACATTAATAAAGTTTTCAGTGGGTTCAATTGATATACAATTGTGCCCCATCAGTATCTCTCTTTCCGCAAGGTGTCTCTGATTCAACCCCTCGTGATCACGAATCTTGAATCCAATGGCTTCAAGTTGTTTAATTAGCAACGCATTAAGTTTGTATTGTGAGAAATGGGCCACGGATACTGGGCTGACAATCTGGTCAAAATCTACACATGAGAGAACAATTAGCACTTGACAAATCACCATACTAACATGAAGAGGTGGCAGCATGTGCAAGAAGGGTAACAGGTCCAAATGGGTTCAGGCAACAGAGGTCACTTCTGTTTGTGTTGAGTTGAACTGTAGCACTTGTCCAAATTTTAAGTATATTGTGAGTTATATATTCTTCCAAAAACATAATACTAAGTAATAATCAAAATTTTAAAGTGGGCGATTTAGTAGGGTGTATGCATTATAAATATACTTCGTGCAGCTTTCAACCCATTTCATCCATTAGAAATAACTATTCACATGTTCAGGAGTAAATGGGTCAAAACTGCCACTTCTACAAAACAAGTCATACTTTAACAAAGAAACAACGACCAACTAACTTATTATTGTTTTATGTTATAAGAAAACTGAAGTTTATAAGTAAAGCACTTGTAAAATATTTGTTTGACCCCATAATCCCATATCCAATGAGGTACAATAAATTCTGGCTACTATATGCCTAAAAGTTTTTATTTAACCATTACCATGATAATCCCATATCCAATGAGGTACAATAAATTCTGGCTACTATATGCCTAAAAGTTTTTATTTAACCATTACCATGTCCCAATCACTCTTTTCCTATTAGTCCTACTTTCAAGCCCATAAAATGTCACCTAACCAGTTTATTTTCATATGATATTACTACAGCTCATTGAAGGTAAATGTGTAGGAAAATATTAGTAAATCATATGGTCCAAACAAACATTTACTTTCTGAAAATCACCCTATGTTAACAACAGTACAATAAAGATATCAACGGTAAGCTGCACTAACTGATAATTGATAGAATTATTTGGAAAGCCTTACCTTGAGTTTGCATATGGTCTACCGTCCCTATAACAGAGCCAGTCAGTGATGTGCAGTATATAAACTTCCTCCAAAGTTCTACAGGCGGTTGAGACCTTTGAATTTCCTCCTCTAAGCCGTCTAATTTGCGAAAAACCTGACAAGTAAATCTACATCAAAACAAAGTACATATGTTTAATGATGCTTTCACTTCTTTAATTGACTATTTAAATACTTAATTAGCATAAACGACAAACCTCCATAGATCTATTGTTTATAAAATGTGCCTGTGGGTGTTTGGAGAATGCCATGTTCCTTTCCACAACTGCACATTTGATACCTAAAAGAAGATTAAAAAAACTAGGCATGTTAGCTCAAATAAAAAGAAAATTATTGCATTTAAAATGAAAATTCATCAAATATCATGGCTAATGTAACCTCTACACGATCAGGATTCATGTATGTTAGTAATGATCAAATTCATATTTCCCTATTTTTCAGCATATTATGATGATCACAATCAACAACAGTCGATCTGTAATAGAAAACTTGCGATCAAAATGCTTCTCCAATCTCATATGCATCAACAAACACATAAACGAAAAACTACAACTGAATATGATTGCATTGCAAAAATATACCTAATCTGGTTACCATGCATTAAAATGAAAATCCATCAAACATCATGCCTAAATGCCTAATTCAACCTCTAGACGATTAAGATTCATATATCTTACTACAGATCAAAATATTCAATCTATATTCTCCAATTTCAGCATACAGTGATGAACACAATCAACACTACTCAATATGTAAGTAGAAAACTTGCGATCAAATGCTTCTCTAAAAATCATACGCATCAACAGTAACATAAACAAAAAACATCAATCGAACACACTTGCATTGCCTAATCTGGTAACCGTGAACTAAAATAAAAATCCATCAAACATCATGACTAATTCACATCTAGACGATTAAGATTCATGTATTTTACTACAAAATCAAAACATTCAAATCTATAATATCCACTTTAAGCATACAATCATGAACACAATCAACAACACTCAATACGCAAGTACAAAACTTGCCATCAAATACTCCTCTAATCACATACGCATCAACACTAACATAAACATAAAACATCAATCAAACACACTTGCACTGATAATTCAACCTCTAGACGATTAAGATTCGCATATCTTACTACAAATCAAAACATTCAAATCTATATTCTCCAATTTCAGCATACAGTCATGAGCAAATCAAAACACTCAAATCTATATTCAAATCTATATTCTCCAATTTCAGCATACTACAAATCAAAACATTCAAATCTATATTCTCCAATCAACAACACTCAATACGTAAGTAAAAAACGTACGATCAAAATGCTCCTCTAATCTCATACGCATAAACACTAACACAAACAAAAAAACATCAATCAAACACAGTTAAATCGCAAACATATACCTAATTTGGTGAGAAGAACAGAGAGAACAAGCCCAACCGGACCGGCGCCCACTATCAAAACCGGCAAAATCGAACCGTTCTTCGAGTAATCTGATGATAATCCTCTGATTTGTGTATAATCACATGAAATGCTTCTATTAATTCTGTTTTTGATATGAAAAAATGCATCAAATCTCCTTCTTGTGACTCCTAAAACCCCCATTGCAGACCACAGGGTTTAGAAGAAATGGTTTCACCTTATGAACTCTGATTTGCTTCTTTGTTTACTTTCATGAAACTACATAAATAGTCCCTGTACTTATAAACAAAGATAGTAACGAAGCTTAACTTTATTTTATTTACTTTTGGTGATTCCGTACCTCTTATTTTTTAAATAGATCTTTATTATTTTTTTAACAGCAACTCACACACTTGTTTACTTTTGTTTATTAGCTACGTCAATTTCTGAACTGCTCAATACAAATATTTGAATTCTAGTTTTATTTAAAAATTTATTTACTCTTATCATTGGACTATCAAAATTAAAGTATTATAAAAAACAATGATAGGATAACTCTATTTTCAATTGTGTTTCGGATGATATAAAATAAAACTGATAATATAATATCTAATTATTAAAATGTGTTTATATGGTATTTAGAGAGTTTTTAGATACATAAGTTAAAATAATAAAAAAAAAACATAATCAGTAAGGTATCACTCAAATAATGAGTATCATGAAGGTGAGATAATGTCAAGTCTTATTTCTAACCTAAAGGCTAGAGTGACTGCTTATAGAGAGACCTTCGACTCGCAAAAAGGCTACACTAACAATATATAAACCGACATGTTAATGTATTGAACTATGTCAGATGAACGGATATGAATCAAATTCTACAATTTGAAAAGTTGTGATACATTTATAATTTGCTGTTAAAAACATAGTTGATTATGTTAAGTGATAGATAGTAACTAACAAAGGGTGATATGGACTTAAGTTGAAACTTAAACATGTTAAGGGACCATTTTATTAAATTATTTTGCTCTATTTAAGTAGCATTACGGGTTATATAAACTTAAACATGTTAACCCTTGAGGCATAAAATTGTACACGTGATACCCTTTATATTTATGCTACGTGGTCACTAAACCACCAAGCAGGTGTACGTGGTGGATTATGTGGGACGTTTAAAGATTAATTCGTAACATGTATAAATTTTAATAATATTTTTTTATTGTTTTATTATTTGTATTAATTGGATTTTAATAATCTAAACTATTACTCGTTAACCGATAATAATTCATATTATTGATTTGACCAGTAATAATCTCAATTTTTATTTTTATTACTGACAACAATCCTAGTAGTATAATTATCATACATTCACATTCGATTTGTATTTATTTTAGGCTCGATTTAGCTTGTATGTTTTTTCATTCAGTTCATATTCATTATTGTAAACGAAATCGAGTTGAAATCAAGTGCAAATTTTAATAATTATGTTAATGGGATTGTTGGTGATAATAAAAATAAAAGTTGGGATTGTTACCGGTCAAATTAATAGTATGGATTATTATTGACCAATGAGTAATAGTTTGGATTATTAAAATTTAATTTGCCTAAAATTATTAAAATATAAAATTTGATTTTTATACTGATGGTTTTATAAATCTAAGTGTACATAACAAGAAGAAAAGAAAAGGAGAACATAGATGTTTAATAAACATGAGCCAAACTGAATTTTTATCATACAGAACAATTAACCATTGGCGATATAAACCAATACAGATAATTTGAGTAATAACACTTATAATTTGAGTAATAACGCTTGTGATTTTCACGTTTATCATTTTAGACAATTAAAAGCACGTAATAATCATAGATTTCCATTATATGTCGCTCACAATAATGATTACATTCTTTGAAAGTGAAATCAAGTAGAGTTAAAGTTTAAATATATAATGATTATACAAGTAAGACTAGTATTGCTGGCAACATGAAAGTTTTGAACATTGGTTAGTTTGTTGGTATGTATTATTGTCAAATGAAACATTGTTTAGATTATCAAAATCTAATCCATCAAAAAGTAATTGTATATAAACTAGTATTATGACCCTCATGTTGCGGTGGGTGCATAAAAACGTAAAAAAAAACGTACATTGAAACGTCGTCGCGAATTCGCGTGTTGACGGGGTTCGTAAAAATGTCAAAAACTAATGTTGAAACGGTGTCGCGAACAGTCAAATAGTGAAAAAACTGATGTTGGAACGTTGTCGCGAACCCATATCGTGAAAAGGACGTTGATAACATACTTTACTTTATATAAAAACAAAATATTGACATCGTTGATAACATTGAAAGTTTATATAAAAAACGAAAACATTGCAAATTCATGTGTTGCGGCAAAGTTGTTGATAATATTTTGAACTTATTATAACACCCTTATTTTTTCAATAAAAGAGAAAAAGAAATTTGGAAAATTAAACACGCTGCAGGCCGCATAGGAGGGTGATGCGCGTCGCATCGGAGGGGTGATGCGCGTCGCATCGTAAAGAGGTGAAGATGATGGCCTCATCCTCATTAGGATGTGGACCACAATGATAAGGGTATGAGAACTCTGGCTGACTGACAAGTAGGTGATGATGAGGAGTCACATGATGACACGTGGCTTATGACTAAGGGCCAGATTTCATATGTGACTTCGATGCGGGCCATAGAAGATGAGCATGTAAGCCGCATTGGCAGAAGAAGTTTGGGATTGATGGGATGCTAACACGTATCACCCATGCAAAGCATCAAAACGATGTCACCTGCGTCGTCTTGGTGATGCCAACGCATTGTTTGCTAGAAGCCCTATATAATGGATGCTTGGGTGAGCTTTCAAACTCATCAATCCTCTGCTCTCTCTCTAAAATAAATCCTCTCTTATGTTAGACTAATTCTAAGCAGAAGCCCTATATAATGGATGCTTGGGTGAGCTTTCAAACTCATCAATCCTCTGCGCTCTCGCTCTCTCTCTCTCTTTCTCTCTCTCTCTAAAATAAATCCTCTCTTATGTTAGACTAATTCTAGGCAATCCCGATGCGCTACTTGACAAGATACAATCGAAACAAGAAGCTGAAAGATGTTAAAAACGAAGATTCAGTCGTTAGAAACTCCCTTCTTGATGTTAGGTCGATTATTAGATCAGAACTTAAACGGAATACTTTTATAATGAATAAATGTTTGAAATCTTTAAAAATAACATTAATATGTGAAGCATGCTTTAATGCGCGCTACCGAATGTAACATTTAGACTAGAAGTATATGTATAGTTTAACCAAGTTATATATTAAGGATATGTAAAATCCTATACTGGGCTGGTTAAGATACATGTATACAATACCAGAATATAAAAGATCTGAATGATCTTATTATTTATCTGACTGAAGAAGATACTAGTATATATATGAAGGGTGAATACTATAATTGAAATAGCATGCTAACAATGTAGTTTAAAAAATATGATTAAACGTTTATACCTAACTATTTTTCATGTCCATTGAATGTATTCATCGGCTTTTACGATGATGTATGATTTTATAAACTTTTCACGTAAGTATGATTAAGAATAGCCAGGAATAGATGCCAAATAGACGATGAATCTTAGTCACAGATTATATTTTGTGGATATGTTTTGTAACATGTAATATCTACTTATACAATAAGTTTTTGATAAATCATTGTAGTTTAATAATAATAATAATAATGTAAATACAATGATTTTTAAATCCTTATGAATATATGCAAATTTTGAAAAGTAATATTTTTTTTATGAAAAGCATTTCCTATTACGTAAATTTTTGAAACTATGAATAAACAAATGAAAGTGTGTGTTCCAATCAGTTGCGTTTTCTGAGTGACCTGAAATCAAGGTGTGACATTTATATAGAAACGGAAATAGTTAGAAAACTCACATTAGGCCCGTCAATTTTATCTGTACCCAATTAACCTGCCCTACCCAATCTCACCTGCACCCGAAGAAACCCGACCCGAACAAACCGTTACCCGAACAACCCGAAAACCGATTAAACCGATTCTTATTCGGGTCGGGTTTTGGATAGACTTTCAAACCTCAAAAACCCGAATAACCCGAACCGATTACTGAAATCTGAATAACCTGATCAATCCATATTATAATTAAGTATATTGTATGTATACACTTGTTTAGATTGTCCAAATTGATCAAATTATTTGTATACAAATATATATATTTAAGCACATTTTACAACGTGTTTTGTTTTTTAACAAAACTTAGGTCGACTTGTAGAGAAAACTAAGGTCGTCCCAACGACATATTTGAAATTTTATAAAACTCTATACATTAAAAGTTATAAGAGAAAAACAAAACAATCTGTTGAATTAATTATTGTAATATAATAATAATATAAAATAAACATACATATACACCATACGAAGATGCAAAGCTTATCAATCACACATGTTTGAGATGAGAAATTAGTTTTATGTCTGCTTTTTTATAAATAAAAACTTTAAGATTAAATTTAGAATACAAGATTTCTTGAAAACGTTCTATTATAAAGAGAATCCCGAGTACTCGATACCCCGTTGGGTATTGTTATTAGCCGTTTTTGGAGCTCGAGTAGAAGCGCGAGTAGGGAGACTCTACATCAACTTGTCGTAGATAATTTTAAGGTATGTTTTCGTTTAAGTTTATGTCAAGTTAATAATTATTTATTTTAAAATTATTATTAGGAATAGTATTAGTATTAGTAAATGTTGTAAAAGTCGTCAGGCGCTGCCAGATCGATTGACTGGGTAGTTACGAGTATTCGTTCTAGGCGGAGAGTACTCGGGTGTACTCGGACATGTTATAAATAAATTAATTTTTAGAAAATTATATATATCAAATATCGTAAGTTCACTAATGTTTATAATGATATATGTGAATATCATATAAATATAAAGGATACATGTTCAAATACTAAAAAAATTCAAAAATGGATACTTATTATATGATATCATAGACATTGTAATCATTTAATAGTCTTCTATTAAGGTATTTCCATGAAAAACAACAAAACCAACAAAAAATGATGAAAAATAGCGAATATTAACGAAAAACAGCAAAAATCCAAGTTTTTCGAGTTGGACCTAGCTCCGAGTAGAGCCAAGTTGGGCCGCCTAGCTCCGAGTTGAACTGATTCTGAGTTATGAGACCGCATTGAAGAAAGTCGCTTAAGTAAATATCCGAGTTCCGAGTACACTTCGAGGATTTGGCCGAGTTGGCTGAGTTATACAACATTGGTATTAGTAACGTTATTATCTTTAGCCAATAGGGTTATTGTTAGGGGTGAGTATTGACAGCCTAGCCTTAGTTAAGCATGAACCGATCACCATGATTAAACAAGGCGGCGTAAACCAATATCCAACCATGACAATAACTAGTTATTTGTACTTGTACCTAACTTAGAATTGCTCAAACTGTATAAGGACTCTGAGATATTACCAGACTGTACTAGGAATGGTTATCACCTATTGAGCAACTATTAAACAAGTGAGCTCGTCAAAACTATTTTCTAAAAGGAGATTGTTGTTATGATAATTGGTAATAATTGAAGAATTGACTATCAATAGCATCTGTGATATGTGGTAATGCTTGACAGGATGCTTGAGGGCTGCTTGTATGATTCTGCTTTAGCCAGTGGAGTTTGTATGCATAGCCTGGTTATGTGAATTTATATTGTGCTTACTATGTTCCTATTTGTTTGCCATGGTTGTATCTGCTTGATGCAATAGTCAATAATAATATGTTTTGAATTTTGAAAAATGCTATGTTCAAGAACTCACAAGTTTTATGTTGAGTCCTAAATGTTTTATTTTTATGGGCACACATTCTAGGTGCCAAGTGATTGCAGTAATTGAAGATTACAAGCTAGCTTATAATGAAATAGAGATCTCGAGCGCTACTAAAGACTTGGATCTCTAGTATAGTTAAATTAATGTAATGTATTATCTAATATGAAAAATGTACAGTATGCTATAATATTAATCAAAGTTAGACTTTTGTTGAAAATTCTCTAATTACTATGTGTTCTATATATCTGATGTGGAACACTCCCAAGGGTGTGTTTTGGGAGGCGGGCGTTACAAAAAAACCCCACATTTACCGTCATTGACCCAAATCAATGATTAAGGCGGGTCTTATATAAGATAACCCAAGATATTAGTCATTTGAAGCCCTAAAACATAACCAAATTGGAAGGTAGACTATGGGTCGAGTTGTGGTTTGCGGCACCAAAAAATCCCCAAATCGTAACTGATTTTCGACGATATTGATGGGCAGAGGCTACCAAGGCATCATCAGGTCGCCGACAGCAAACAACAACCTCGTTGTCGACCCTAGGAAACGTCCCCCAAAAGCAACAATACCGGCGAGAGCAACAACAATATTCAAAGAACATGAGACAACAGTGCCATCGACGGTCCTATGAAAGGGAGGAAGTGACAAATGACACAGGCGAAGGATGGAACCGGAACCGTAAAACCATCGAAGCCAGTATATAAAAATCACTAACATCTCTCTATCTCTCTTTCTATACCAAAAACACACATTTAAAGAACCAACACATGGAACGACAGGTTGTACACATGGCATCGTGGCGCCACAACACCGTCAGTGGTATTGTGAGAGGGAGGAGGTGACCGGCGGCATAGGCGACGGAGGTAAGCGAAAGCTAAAAACGATCGCTTCAGGTAACCCACAAAACTAGTGTCTTTCTCTTTCTACAACAAAACATAGACATTAAAAGAACCAAAGATGCAAGCACATGTTGTCCCCATCGCATAAACAGTTGTGCCCAACACTGTTCATTCCGTTCAATAAGTAGTTTATAGACTTGTGTATTACACAATTTGTATAAAAGAAACATACATAATTCATCATGCACTCAAAACACATGTATACTACAAATTGATGTATAGTAATCAAGTTTATATTAATTTGTTAACCTCATTTAACATGTTATATTTGTATAAAATTGTTATGTATTATGACCCATTACCCAACTAATCATCTCCATAAATACAAAATATTGCTATTTCAGAGAGATAACATAATATTTTCTGAAGCGCCATTCCAAATGAACTACGACCAACCATATGCTCTACCATATAGCTTACTATTTGAGATAAAAATCAAACAAGTAAACATGGGATCAATCACCATAAAGTATTCAAACAACAAACTTGAAGCATGCCTTAAGTATATTTTTGTACACACATATAAAGTCGTATTAAGTTTCACCTAAACTACTACATAAGACTGAAACTGAACACATCAACTTGAACCTTTATTAAATCGAATGCCACATAATAAATAGGTTACCTAAATGGATCATTCACACACTTCCAAAGAACTAAGATTCTCAAGCTTGAGTTAACTCAAATCCAAGCCTCAAAAGTCTTACTTTTCAATTAGTTTATGTAATAGAAATTACTTTTCAATTAGTCTATATTACAGTAAATGTTCTGTTATTTTCATATATAAATATTACATATATACCTAAACTAAAAATTAATTACATATATCCGCTTTATTAAACATAAATATTACATATTTATCCATTTGATTATTTTTATTAAAAATAACTTACATAATTAGTATTTTACTCTTATTTTTAACAAATTATAAAATTATGTTTTTCTTTTTTACTAGCTTTTCGAGTTTTGATTATTTACTAATATTTCTATACTAAAGGTTTTTATGTTCTTTTTGTTTTTTACCTTTTGATGCTAATTTTTTCAGGTTCCTATACGAGACACTTCCAGTCTCGTTATGCAAGATGATATGAACACATAAATTTATATTCCATAATAAGACGGAAAGTGCCTCGTACAGGTACCGGAAAAAATTATCATAAAAAAGTAAAAAAACAAAAATAACATAAAAACCTTTAGTATAGAAATATTAATAAATAATCAAAACTCGAAAATAAGTAAAGAATGAAAATATAATTTTATAGTTTAATAAAAATAAGAGTAAAATACTAATTATATAAGTTATTTTTAATAAAAGTAACAAAATGGGTAAATATGTAATATTTATGTTTAATAAATCGGATATATGTAATTGAACGTTTACTTTGAGTATATATGTAATTAACTAAGTTTTAGAAGGAGGTATATGTAATTAAACTTTTAATTTGGGTATATATGTAATTAACTAACTTTTACAAGGGGATATATGTAATAAAAAATTTAAGTTGGGTATATATGTAATAGTTTATAGAGGGATATATGTAATTCTCATATGTTTAAAAATAAAATCAAAATCTCTAGAGGTCGTTTGGTTTCTAGAATGTTTTACGAAAGAATTTGAATATGAATAGAATCTTGTTAAAATTGATAAAGTGTTTAATTGTTAAATTTTTGAGTTGTATAAACACCAAATCTTGCATCAATGCTTCAGAAGTTTCAGATCTTATACCTCTCGACTTCTCCGTTCTCCACTTCTCCTTCGTCTCATGACTCATATTATCATAAAGGTTATTTTTTAGATGAAAATAATCAAGCAAATCAAAAAAGAAATCATAAAAGTTACTTTCCTCTAACACATATTTATTGATATGCTTGTTAAATAATAAAAATCAGAATATATTGAATATTTTATTTTGGTACTCAAACATAACAATTGATTTTAAAATATTTTAAAATTTGTGGTTACTTAAATATTATTTTAATGAATATGATTGCAATTTTGATTAAATTAAACCTGCTTTATTATTGTAAAATATTGTGAAAAACAGAAAAGGACGTAGTATATTTATGGAAACAGATCTTTATTTTGTAAATGTTTTTATTTTGTATACTTCTTAATTTTACTATTGATTATGGTATATTATCCAGTTTTTGAATCCAGTCAAATCGGTCGATCCAGTCGAACCAATAACAAGACCGGTTCGCTGTCTGATCTGGTTTTGAAAACTTTGATAGCCAACCAAACATAATTTTAAATGCAAAACTTTTTAATTTCTAATTTTAGCTCCAGAGGATTATATGAATCAAACTGATTTTATAAATTTGATTATTGTAAATTCAAACGGCTCTTTCTCATTCTAACCCCACCCCACATATATGTATAGGTTTTTACCCTATCCAATAGATTCTTGTCTCTTTGCCCTAATTCTCCATAGGAGTTCACTTATTCTCTACTTTATTCATCTTCAAATCACAACGTTTTCATACGCTACTACAAATCAATTTTCAGAGGTAATTTCTCATCTTCACTCTCGTTGTTGTTCTCATTGTTCATACGTATTTACGTTTGTCACTGTTGTTCTGTTGATTTATGTTGAAATTTCATTCATGATGCTTCGAATCGAACTTCTTATGTAGCAATTAAAATCCCTCATTTAGAGATAATTACAATTAAAAAGCTTTTGTGAAGATTATTATTGAGGACACTTCTGTTTTCAGTTGTGAAATTGATCCTTATTGTGGTCAGAAACGAGTAAAATTAGCTTTAAGTTTGACTTTTGAAGTCAAATGAGTCAACGAGATAGTACGAAGTCAATGCCCTAACACCCCTAAATACATGTCTGAATGGAATCTTTTGCGACTTTGACGGTTTGGTATGTTGATTTTGGTGTTTTGTATGGGCTTACATTTGGGAAATACTAGGCCTGACATAAAAACCTATATGCATATTCTTTTATCCTTTTCGTTGTTCATTTGTTTCATTGTTTGTATACCTTCAAGAGAAACAATAGTTGTAAGTTTATAAATATGCACATAATCACAAGTTTACGAGTTTATCGAAAACACTATTCACTTATTCAGGTGAAATTCAGTTTAGGCAATGTCATCTTGTGCATTTTCTACATGTACGTTGCGTGAGACCCTGCAAAATCATGAATTTGTTTGCAAAAGACCAAGTGATTATAAGAAAAACTGCATTTCTGCTGACGTGTCTCATCCGAAGCCGACCTGGCGTAACTCGCTGACATGGAAACAAACTGGAAGCAGGCTCAAATGCATGGCACTAGATTTTGAGTTTGACCGTGCTTTCTTGAAAGGGGAGTTGTTTCAACTTGATGATGTAATTGAAGCACAGCAGTTTGATAGAGAGATTTTGAGTGCTATATTTGAAGTAGCGCGTGAAATGGAAACAATTGAGAAAAAGTCACGCGGAAATCAGATTTTAAAAGGTTTTTTAATGGCTACCCTTTTTTACGAGCCTTCAACAAGAACCAGGCTTTCGTTTGAGTCAGCAATGAAACGGTTGGGTGGTGAAGTCTTGACAACAGAAAATGCACGCGAGTTTTCATCTGCTGCAAAAGGAGAGACACTTGAAGGTAAACTTAAGTGGTTTTGGGTTTGGGTGATGGGTCAAAACAGGTTTGGGTTGTAGTGGGTCATTTATTAGTACTTCTTATAAATAATTAGTGTGTTGATTATGACAGGAAGTGAGAAACAATATTATTACAATTATAATATGAATCTTTGAATAAACGAGTTAAGAGTTTGTATGAATTAAAAAGGAATAGACATCCAGCTGTCTTATGTTTTCCGTTAATTTTTTAATTAAGCAAAAAAATGAGTGGGTCAGGTAACGGATAAAAAGAGTTCAGGTTGGAATGGCATCTTTTAGTAGGGGATCGTCGGGGGTCAAGTTGTGTTGCCCGCCTACACTTCCATTTCCGGTTATAAGTTCTTTTCTTGTAAATTATTACTGTGAATACAAATACAATTTTATTTTAATGATAACCAGAATAGTTGAATAAATTAAGTTAGGATGTTGACATGTTGTGTAGGTAGATGTTGGAAACTTTCAAGTTTCAATCTGTTTGACTTATTCCCTGTTTAGCTGCTTTTTTATTATTTTTTATTATTTTATAATTTGAGGTGGCAAGACGGGCAGGTCGGTTGAAGTTGATCATGTTTTAGTTTGGGTGAGGTTGGGTACCCACACACTTTTCCTTTTCTTATATATTTTTAATAAATAATTAATGACCTAATTATGAATACAAAAACAATATTATCATAATAACAACATAAAATCTCGAGTAAAACAATTTGAAAGGTTGTATGCATTAAACTTTGACTTTTGACAACTTTCAACCCACTCCACTTGTTTCCCTTTTAGCTAATTTTTTCATTTTACCTGTTTGAGATGATAACAACCCTAATGAACCCCTCCAAGGCTATATATTTTCGTTCATTATTTAGAATCTTTACAGATAGTGTGTTAACTATGCTTACAAAAACTAGACTATCATGATAATAATATTCTAAATCTTTGAATGTTAGGAAGTTGTACACATGAATGCATTAAAATAGGTTTTGGACAACTTTCAACCCACCCGTTCCCTTTTAGCTAATTTTTGCAAGACCCGTTAGAGATAAAAATAGAAAAACACAAATCAAATCCCACTAATTAGTAAATGATCTAAACTGACACCTCTATATCTTTCAAATTATTTTGGTTTGATACTTTTGCAGATACAATAAGGACCGTTGAGGGGTATTCGGATATAATTGTGATGAGGCATTTTGAAAGTGGTGCTGCTAGAAGAGCAGCCTTGACAGCTAATATTCCAGTTATTAATGCTGGTGATGGACCTGGACAGCATCCTACTCAGGTAGATTCTGGAAATCAAGAGATCTTTTTATGAAAAAAATTGTTATTACATTTCATTATGACAAACACCATAGGATATAAAATTGATTTCTATTGTACGCTCGTTTCAAAAGCAAATATAAACTTGACAAATCGTTATGTAATTGTTATCAAGAAATACATTATATATGTATTTTATTTGAAAATAAAAGCATAGGATACGAAGAATATGAGAAATGACATGTGTATAGATTTGGGTATTTTCAAAAGGAATCTTACCTAAACCTATCTAAGGGTGTGTTTATAGAAGTTGTGGGGGGCAAATTGAATATTGTACCAGATGATGTCAGCAAAATAATTTGGATAGAAATTGAATGAAAGCGAGGAATCTGATTGGTGAGTAAGGTTTGTCCTCATCTCACTCTCCACAGATTGTACTCGTTGAGTAGGATTTCACTGGGTATGTTTGTTTGTTTGATTGGTGGGTGAAAGGAACAATGATATCATGAATGTCTTTTTATATCAGGAACTCATTATTGTCCTTCTAAGAGATTTCTGATTTTTTTTGGCACTTTGTATTTCTAGAGTTTTCTTTTTTTCTTTCCATTAAGTCATCACAATCCACATACATTTGCTCCTTATATTTAGATTACTCATTTTGATGCTATTTGATGATAAATGTACGTAGGCTCTTCTTGATGTGTACACTATTGAAAGAGAGATAGGAAAGTTGGATGGAATCAAAGTTGGTCTAGTAGGGGATCTTGCTAATGGACGGACTGTTCGATCCCTTGCATATCTTTTAGCAAAATACAATGATGTGAAAATCTACTTTGTTTCTCCAGAAGTTGTAAAGATGAAGGTATGCACTCAATAGATCATAGATTTTTTGAAAGTCAATGGTGGTCAAAGGTTCGAGCTTTTGACTTAAAGGTCAAGGTCTTTTTGTTATGTTTCGGTCAATAATCACATACACAATAATGGCTGCAAGATTCAACAATTTTTCTATATCCATATACATTGTCCATTTTATAATAAGAGGGCTAGGCATTAAATGAGTATACCTTAAAAGAAAATAAACCTTTAACCTATCTACCTCACATATTCTACAAAGTTCAAATCATGCTACCATATACAAC
Organism: Flaveria sonorensis; assembly: GCA_025506505.1. Classification (NCBI taxonomy): domain Eukaryota; kingdom Viridiplantae; phylum Streptophyta; class Magnoliopsida; order Asterales; family Asteraceae; genus Flaveria; species Flaveria sonorensis. The sequence continues at coordinate 3,974,662 of CM046431.1, forward strand.
AAAAAGTGCACGATAAGTACTAGCTTAACAAGGTCTATATTTAGAGGTGGCAATTTCAACCCGTTTACTTATGAATGGGTTGATTTGGGTCATGTTTCATGATGGTCGAACGGTTAAATAAAAAACTATTTGAAAAGGAAGTTGGTAAAAATAATCAGATGGTTACAAAGTCATCTGATCTCTATTTATATTGAAATAATGTATTTTTCTATTGACACGACAATTAGTCATAAAATATTTGGACAAGTGTTCATGGTCAACACAATCGCTAGACCTGTACCATAAAGTACCCCAACTTGCTCCCACCTTCTCTTGCAATATTTTCTAGCTTCTTGAATAATGTGCTTATTTATATGTTTTCCTTGTTTAAAAATGGGATCTTAGGAAGACATTAAGGAGTACTTAACATCAAAAGGAATCAAATGGGAAGAAAGTGCTGATCTAATGGAAGTGGCATCCAAATGTGATGTTGTGTATCAAACTCGCATTCAACGAGAGCGGTTTGGGGAAAGAATTGATCTTTATGATGAAGCTCGTGGCAAATACATTGTCAATCGTGATGTCTTGAGTGTCATGCAAAAGCATGCAGTGGTCATGCATCCTCTTCCAAGGCTTGATGAGGTATATCAGGCCATTTCATATCTTTCTCTATCAATTTTCAAATATATCCTTTTAAGTTTCTTAATATCATATATATAGCCTTTCAAAACACTAAGAATATCAGGTTTACTCATTCCAAAGTAAAGAAAATAAAAATTAATTACTTATAAGAAAGTGTGTAACTTAATATAAAATGAAGAGAGCAAATGCTTTGAGATGATTCATACCCAAAACCATGTTTTCCTATTGGTTTGTTGATCAAAACTAACGGTATTTGTTTTATTTACTTTTGGTTTTGGTGTCTTGGAAATGTATATACGGTATCTTAAACTTTTAAAAGGATATATATGAAAATAATTCTGAACATAAATTTGGGTATGCATTGCATTCACAAATTTTGATTTTCAGTTTCATTTATGCATTACAAAGAAATAAAAAAATATGTTTCAGTGTGCATGTGCATATCCAACGTACGAGCTAGGAGTAGGTCCACCCCTGATTTGTTGTGGTCCTAACCAGCTACTACTTTTCGTGTAGATTGTAGAGTTTGGTGATTTGAGTCCATTTCGCTATAAATGGGTTGAATCATGTTATATTTGACCTCTTAATAGATGGCTGATTCTAAACATTTAGTTAATATATCATGTCATTGAGTCAAAAAGGTTAAAGTGAATCGTAGTGTATTTAATGCTTACGACCTCTTAACTCACTTTTGTCCAGAAATATTGGACTGTTATTTTTGTAACATATTTCCATAAGCTTATATGATACATTAATTAGTTATAAAATCAAGAAAAACAAACAAAGGATGTTTGCAGGTCCACCCGGCCATATTAATCCGTAAAAGAAATTTTCTGTTTTGACTGAAACCATTACCTAACCTGCCCATTTTGGTCCCTAGCCCAACATATATAAGAAAGAGTTTGATTGATTACTTATTATGCAAAAAACTGAGAATCGTCGTTTTGATCATACGTAGATCACAGTGGAAGTAGATGAGGATCCAAGAGCTGCATACTTCAGACAAGCGAAAAATGGACTCTTTATTCGAATGGCTTTGCTAAAGCTCTTACTTCTTGGTTGGTGATAATTCAAGTTTTGAAGATTGTAGGAATAAAGTTGGCATGAAAGAAGCATGAATCAGACCAATCAAGGATTTAGTTGTTCTGTTTTTCATATGGATGTGAATTGCATTCATTTGTGCTTTAAATTTTGGACCAAGTGAACATATGATGAGCTTTCGAGACATCATTTGTGCTATATGTCTTCTCATGAGTGTTTAAAATTTTTAAATAAATTGATTTTGAAGTTTTGAACTGAACTAAGAGTTCAAACTTCAAAGTGCATGGATATCCATCCAAGTTCAAGTATAAAATTTTAAAAATTTACTTTTGATATAACCAACTTTTAGAAATATAAAAGATGTAAAATTGAAAATATTTTCATGCAAAAAGTTTGAAGGGTGATGAAAATTAAATGTAAGCTCTAAAGTACGCTACATATCATAAAATTTGACACACTTTTTATGCACTTTTCCTTCTTTATTATCGAAATGTATTTTACATGTATCATATTAAAATTATTATTTTTAATAAACTAAACTTGAAAATTTATCGTTCTCTAAAAATGGTGACTTGGGAATTTCAATAAAGGGTAATTGGTTATTTTTATTTTTGTAACCTTTTGCTTTTGGAGTATTTTAGAAAAAGGAAAATTGGTAATAAACGGTCCCAATTTTAACATATTGGTAATTATTGGTCTCAATTTTTACATTCGCCGAGGACAGTCCCAACTATTTACTTTTATGTTGTCATTGGTTCCACTCTAACAGAATGTTAACTCCGTTAACTTCCTTCTGACGAGGCAATCCAGTTGTCGTCTACGTGTAAATTAGGGGACCCATGTTTCTCATTTATTCATGTGTATATATAAACTGGTTTCTCACCCGTTAAAGAAAATCCAAACCCTAAAGGACTAATCCACCTTCATCTCCTTCAATCGACCTTCATAACCTTCAATCTACCTTCATGAGCAGGTAAGAACTTCAATCGACCTTTAAGAACATCGAAATGGCTTCTTCATCTTCTTCAACGTCTGCTTGTAAGAAAAACCCTAAAAGGTTTAAGCTTGATTTAAAGGGCAATGTGTACTGCAACCACGATTTAATTTCAATTGTTAGGGTTGCTGGACCTAGAAGTTCTCAAAATGGGAAAGAGTTCTATGGTTGCCCTTTATGGCCGGTATGTACTAATTATCAAGTTTATTTTTATTTCTTGCCTTTAATACACTAACTCTTTCTTTTTCTGAGTGTGAGTAGAATCAAGACTGTAAATTCTTCATGTGGAAAGATGAACTTGATGAAGTTTCAAAGATTTGCATTTCAAGCAAAGACTAACAAATCATAGAGATGAAGATTGAAAATTTAAAGTTAAGGAACATGGTTTTACAAAAAGAGAACAAGAAGTTGAAGTTGTTGCTATCAATAAAAAAGTCAAATTGAAAGAGTCAAAGTCTTTTAGGTTTAGCAATTGTTGCCTTAGCAATATGGTAGACCTTATTGGTGGGAAAATGATTTAATGACTGTTTTCATAGTTCTTGTATGGATAATTTGTAATGGCATTTTGAATTGTAATTGAGATTTGCTTTTGACATTTCAAATGCAATTGAGATTTACTTTTGCTTGTGAATTGCAGTGGACAAAATGAAGACATCTACTACTACCATTGTTACCCATTAAAAAGTCAAACAATTACAACCATAAACCATTAAAATGTCAAATGTCTTAAAGAACCATACATAACCAACATCTACTACAACCATAAACCACTAAAATGTCAAACAATAACAACCAAGAACCATACATAACCAACATCTACTTTCCCCTGCTCTCCACCTCTATTCTTGCCTTTGTTCTTTTAGAAGTAGTTGATCATTGGGTTGGTTGACTTGGCATCTCCCTTGTTGTTTGCAATGCTTGTGATGTGCGTGGACCTTTAACTGACCCTCCTTCATTTGCAACAGTTTGTGATGTGTCTGGTCCCTTAGACATCTTAGGCTTTGAACACTTATTGATATTATGGCCAGTCTCTTTGCAATTGCTACAACTCATTTGAATTCCATGCTTTGTGAATGTACCTGGCTTCTTAGGATTCTCATGAGGATCCTTCTTTCTGTTTTTCTTTGGTCTTCTAGGTTGACTTTTGATGGGAGGAGGATCTAATGGGAATCAACATCAGGCCAGAACCTTTGACTTGGCAATGGTGGAATTGTGTATACATATGACCTTAGGTATGTCTCTTTAAGGTAATAACCATCCACATATTGTTTCACAGACTTTTCAAGAAACCCAGCTACTACACACAAATGTTTACATGGAATACTTATTGTTAAATGAAACTGATTAACATCAATACATACATAAATTAATTGTTGAAAAATATTGATTAGCAATATGTATATTTACCTGTTAAGTCCTACCTCCTACATATACAAGTTCTGTAAATCAAGTCCACAGAAACATCATCAAAAATCCTAACTTGGAACACCTGATATGACGATAGAAAGACTTCACCTTGATAAGCCAACTGTTTCTGTTTATCTAGCTTAGCTTCTATCCTTGGGCACACTACCCCATCTTTAGATTCCATTGCAGACCTTTTAGTTATTAGTCTACACATTGTAGCAACCTTGATATCTTCTAACATGTCTATAATATGCTTAGATCTAGCCTTAACTATGGTTCCATTAAAAGTTTCAGCCATGTTTTTACTATGACATCACAACATGTATGACTCTTAAAAAAGCACCTTACAAAGCATTGTGGATTCTGTTGTTTGAATGTCTCCGCTGCATCTTCTGATATTTCTGTCATCTCCTACATAGCCACATTGAAGTCAGCCTTATTATAAGCCTTACATGCCTTCCAGAAAACCAGCTTTAACTCTTTACCCTTGTACTTCTTATTCCAATTTGCATAGATGTGCCTTGCACAGTTTCTATGCTCAGCTTCAGGCCAAACAAATGCCACAACATTAAGTAGTCCCTGCCACAAAATAATATTTACAATATTGAATTTTTATAGTTTACATATCAGCAAGTAAAGTAAAAGAAATACCTTTTGTTGATCAGAAATTAGTATCCAATCCTTTCTACCATGTTTGACCTCTAAGCATTTTCTTAGTTCCTGCATGAACCAGGACCAACTATCATTACACTCCCCTTCAACAACAGCCCATGCCACAAGGTACATTTGGTCATTGGCATCTCTTCCAATTGCAGTGAGCAACATACCACCCAAAAATGTTTTAAGAAAACAACCATCCTAACATAACAGTTTCTACAACCAGCCAAAAAACCCCTCTTCACCCCATCAAAAAAAACAAACAGTCTATGAAATGTCTCCACATTTATCCCAACATTGTTGAACCCTGGTGGGGCAGTTACTAATTCAAAGGTTGAAGTTGGATTTGCTTGTTTTAAAGCTTCAATGTAAGACCAAACTTTACCGTAGTGCTCCCTCATTGAACCATGAAGCATCTTATGTTCACATCTCTTTGCATTATAAGCAAACCATTTTTTAATAATCACCTTATGTTTTTCTCTAGCAGTATTCTGGATCTCTTTGGCACGGCAAGAAGTTAGTTGCAATAAACTTAGATGTCAATTGCCTATTCCGACTCATGTTTCTCTGGTAGTTATGCTTACCTTTGATAGTTTTAACAAAATAACATTGCTTCCCCTTATGAAATGAGCAATACAAACTGAATGGACACCCTTGCACACATCTAACACCTACACGCCCTCCTTTTTTCTTATTACTTGTAGCAATGTAAACATTTCTACCATTTGAGATACCATACCTTCTAACTGCATCCTTAAAAGCATCTGTAGTATGAAACTTTATGCCAAACAACCCATTTAAACTTAGACCATTCAGTATGCTCATTTACAACTGGAACCTTAGCTTTGTACTTGTTCCCTCTAATGTCATCATCTTCACTATCTCCTGGTGAGTTTAAATCATCCTTAGAATCTTCATAACTACTATTTGCTTCTATATCTCCTTGGACAGATTGTTTTAGACACTCCTCTAGTAACTTCTTGTTTGATTCAGCAGCTTGTGCATTCACTTGATTAATTGCATCAATTATGGCTATCCACTCTTCATCATCCTTGTCAGATCCATCATCATCCAAACCCACTTGATTATCTACAGCTTGATTAGTTACATCCTCACACTCAGCAACATCTTATGAACTCTTTGACTATGATCCATCATCATTCTTGTCTGAGCCATCATCATCATTCACTTGATTAGTTTCAGTTGTCTCAATTGGGGTTTGACCTTTTACATTGACTGTTTCAATTGGTGTTTTACCTTTTGCTTATGATGTTTCAACTTATGGAGGTAGTCTTCTACCTTGAACACTTTCAGCTTCAGTTGTCTCAATTGGTGTTTTACCTTTTGCTTGTGATATTTCAACTTATGGAGGTAGTCTTCTGGATTGAACACTTTCAGCTTCTTTTGTCTCAATTGGTGTTTCACCTTTTGATTGTGATGTTTCAACTTGTGGAGGTAGTGTTCTGGCTTGAGCTCTGGTTCTGACCTGTGAACATGGACTCAATGGATATCTAGCTAAGCTTGGCAGTGTATCATCATGTTGAGGATTTTGGGGTAGTGTTCTGGCTTGAGCTCTGGTTCTAACCTGTGAACATGGACTCAATGGAGATCTAGCTAAGCTTGGTCATGTATCATCAAGTTGAGGATTTTAAGGTAGTGTTCTTGCTTGAGATCTGGTTCTGACCCGTGAACATGAACTCTGCACATGGGCTTGAGTGCTAGATTATTGGGCTTCAGGGCTAGTGGGCTGGCCTTGAGGGTTATTGGGAGGTTGGCTGGATTTTATCATAGATTGATCTGAAACATATATACTCAGATGTTTATCAGATGTAGAGTGAAGCAATGAAATCATTTCAATCAATTCAAAATCAAGGTTTATCCTTTTCATATGCCCATCACCTGGGATCTTGCAATACAACCGAAGTTGCCTAGATTTGTAAGAACCAAACTCAATTGCATATTCTATTAACGCAGAGAACGAAAAATGGTATGGCGATATCCCTAATTTCTTTACTCTTCCACCAGCGTACCTTATTATCGGGGGTTCAACCACTAATCTTCCACCAATATGGAGGTGGACACTCACAAAAGCTTCATCCATTGCTGTTCGTCAAACCCAGGTGGTCACGAGAGATTGTTCTTCCTTCTTTCTTGTGGGTTGTGATTTCTGGTGGTTAGGGTTTCAGATTAAGACATAATATAGAAGAAATAGATTACCAACTACTTTACACGTAGACGACAGCTGGATTGCCACGTCAGAAGGAAGTTAGCGGAGTTAACATTCTGTTAGGGTGTGACCGATGACAACACAAAAGTAAATAGTTGGGACTGTCCCCAGCGATTGTAAAAGGTTAGACCAATGGTTACCAATAGGTTAAAGTTGGGACCGTTTGTTACCAATTTTTCTTAGAAAAATAAAGCTGCTATTTTATTAAAAAAATAATAATAAAAACAATATGCTTTTTGTATAATTTTTTTTTCAAAAATATACCATTATTACAAGTTTCAAATCCATTACAAATCTGGTTCTAGATACCCATGTCATATAAAAGGGTAAAATTTTTGAATACGGATATGATTAAAGATAATGATTTTCATATGCGTAGGTTACGTGATATACTCACATGAGTAAGAATCAAGGACGCATCAACTCTCGCTTGCCGCTCACATGAAGAGAGAAGTGTGCTAGTGAGTGCGAGAGTGAATGTGTTAGTTTTCTTGTTTAACACTTCTCACATGCATGAACACACAAGCATGAGCCACTTGCAGCCCACTCACAGAATGGGGGGAGTGGTGTTCCCCGTGTCTCGTGTGTGCGAGCTAGACGCCTAGACTGAAGTATAACATATGTTAAGCTTAAACATACTTTGATGATGCATCTGACCCTTGTTTTTATAAATTCATAAGTTTTTTGTTTCTTTTATCACTTTGTGTTGATTGAAACTTTATTTTCATTGTTGCATAAAGTCGTGTTGATTTTATTTTTTTGCGATCACTCATCTTCCAGACATCTTGTGATATTGTAGATCTTATTTCTTGATTGCTATATGATTCTAAGTCGATGTACATATATCCATACATAATAACATAAAGCATTTATAAAGATTTTGTAAATTCTATTAGCATTTGTATACACTTTTTTAGACCAATTTTAGCAATCAACATGATCTAGCGAAATGAACTCGCTAGGCGTGTTACACCATTAAACACGGTTACATCAAAGCCGGTAACTTTAAGCCATGCCAAAGGCGGGTGGTTCTCAAAAGGTTGACGCGCAGACACTGAGACTCGTTTGACACCTTCAAATTCATATGGTAAACACAATTTAAGTTACAAGAATGATGACCGATTAACACACAATTCTCTTTGGTCAAAACATACTAGTAAGTCGGGAATCTCTGGTCCACATCACGCGCCCATGATTCCAACCCGCCAACAATATCCTTTGCAGAAGTAAACCCCTTCTTATGAAGCAACTGAACAGCCCTTTGTGAATCATTTCCTCTTCTACAGACTACATAAATACCAACATCTGAACCATTCAGAGTTCCATTGCTTTCTTGCCGAGACTTCAGTTCAGATGATAGCTCGGGTAATCGCGATTCCAGACTTGCAAGAGGTATGTTTATGGATTTGGGAAGGGAAATGATCTTGTAATGATGGGATGGTCGTACGTCAATTAGGACATGCGGCGACCCATTTACAATGAGATCGTTGTATTCCTTGCTGCTTATTCTAGAATCTGACGTGAGCAATTTTAACTTCAAAGGAGCCTGAAAACAATTGAGTTACAAAAATAAATGGTAAGTAATCAGATAGTACATGTGGCAGATGGCGGGGTTTAATAAGTCAAAACGAGTAAAACATCCGTGCAGGTTGAAATGGGTCCGGGAAGAGTGGAAGACAAAACACTTTTTGGAGAAGAAAAATAAAACTTTTTAAGTATGATTATATCATTTCAAGAGAGAATGTGTGTGTGCAGTTGTTTTTATCAAGGACAGCCATGTATTATAACTATTTTATAACCACCCAAAGGTAGAGAGGTTCATTAGAGAACAACAATCTCTTGATCTTACCATTCATGAATTACAACCATCCATCCATCCCTCCCTCCACACCAGCTCATGATCGTAGTGATCGAAAGGATAAAAAGGGTTCGTTTTATTCTCCAGTGATTTGTGGTCGTATAAGGTTAACTTCCTAGCCCAGGGTACTTATTTTGTTTAATTATATCAATTACAACCAAAAGAATACTGAATGAAGAAAATGCCAAAAAATTCTTTTGAAAAGGTGACAATTTTAACCTGTAACATATTACACCTAATTTTATCTTTTCAGAATTTTACAGGCATTTTCGTCATCCAACATAATTTAGCCATAATTGGTATTAAATGAAATCTAGTACATGATAGGGGTTAAATATATTTTTGAATAAATGGGAATATAATATTTGAAAGTTGAATACTTGGGTGGCTTCCACAAATTATCTCGTAGGAGGTTTTATATAGAAAAACACACTTTGGGTACTTTCAACCCATTTGATCCAATTGATCCGTTATATTTTTTGCTATTATTAATTTCAGTCAATAGCTAAAAAATGTAACCCAAATCAACTCATACATAACTAGCAGTCATTAATGTTAGCAGAAAGCTAATGCTTCTCTGTAAAAATATTCCAACTTCTTTCTAATGGTTTCTACTTGTTGAACACAAGCTTTCTTTAAGGTTTCATAAAGACAAAGCTCATTATTAACATTCAACTCAAGTGAAAATCTTTAAAACATGACTATATGTTTCAAATAGTTGAATATTTGGCAATTTTCAAGTCTTTAGAATCAATTTATTAAGCTAGAAAGGATGTGTGATTTTCGCCATAAGTTCAAACAAATACATATAACCACGACCATAATGCAAAAGGTAGTGGGGGAAAGATGGGTGGGCTGGGTTGGGTAACGGATCAAAACAGTTAGGGTTGAAACAACAAACAAGTTACTTTAATTCTTTTAGCGTTGATAGAAATGAAACGCATCGAAATGGGTTGACCTGCAAACAAGTTTTTGTCCAACATTTTTTTCATGTCATTATTTGTGTCACAAAAACAGTATTAATTCACTAATAATCCAAATCTTTGAATATAAGCAATGTTGGAGGTTGCATTAAAAATAGATTTTAAGAGCTCTTAACCCACTTGACCCGTTGGAGACGTTTCCCCTTTGGTGGCTGTAATAAAAGGCAGGGGCAGTGCGGTGCAAATAGCTGACATGGATCTTGAGCAAAAACCATAAAAATGAACATCTACGGACCAAAACAATTTAGAAGATTTAAGGCAAGAAACCAAACCGCAGATAGTGGTGAGTGGGTGAAATTCTCATAGTCAAACTGTTGAAATTGTTGGCGTGTTAATGTTGCATTTTCTCCGCAAGCTTCACACTGTAATGATCTTCCTCTAATCTTTACCTGAATAAGTAATAATTACCAAATAGATAAGTTAAAAGCTGTTTGGTCCGCACTCTGAAATCATTATGAATATGGGTCTAATAAAAGCCTGATCCTTTAGGTGGGTAAGAAGGATACCCAAGTCAATGGGTATCAACCTCGTTTCTTCAAACGCATACCCTTGTACCAAACTTACTAAAACAATATCAAACCCATGCCCTCAAATCTTGACCCCCCCTTATCATCAGATATTCATGTATGAAAGATAATACGAAATCAAGTTATTAAGTGTTTAACATAACTTACAATGCGAATTCTGGCTGATAATGCATCAAAAAGAAGCATTCTTCCAGAAAGTGGCTCGCCAACTAAACTTGCCAATTTGATAGCCTCTAGGGCTTGAAGGCAACCAATAACACCAGGAACTGTACAGATATAGCCGGATGACATATTATTAGATAAAAAGCAAGTGATATTTAAAACAAAAAAAAAAATTTTTTTGAGTCCGTCTGATTTTGAGATGACACGCGAACAGACTGAAAATAGAGTCTCTCAGAAGTCAGACCTCAGTTATATTGTTAATGTAGAAAACACAGGGGAAAGAATTTACAGGGATTTATTGCCAGATTTTTTTGAGAAATGAAAATGTGTTAGTTATGATTACAAAAACAATATTATTACAGTAAGAGCAAATTGATCAAAGAAGTGGCGAGCGTTAGTCCGGTTCGTATTTTGGTATCGCATTTTTTATTTTCAGTTTTGAACTCACAAAAAGACAAACATTCAAAAAGTTCTAGGGTAGTCCAAGTGCCACATGAGCACCATGTCACAGAAAAGTCAGCATGTTTAAAGTTACCTAAAAGCCAGCTACCAAATCATTTTTACCAACTACCTGTTCAGAGTACCTTAAATTGAAGTTTGCAAGAGCCTTGAGGCTTGTTTATAAGAACTTTCGAAAAGTTTTGAGCTTTTTTTGAGTAAATAAAAGGATGTTACCGGAAACAGAATTAGAGAAAATTTCAGTTACTTATTTTATGCAATTTGTTGTCGTAACAATAATATATTCTTCAAACATGCTTTAGAAGGTTGTGTGCATTAAAAATCAACTATGGGTGACTTGAAGCCCATTTAACCCGTTTATCTTTTAGTTACGTTTTTTAGTTTTGACATATTTAAGATAAAGTCATAAAACAAACCCAGATTGACCCATCAAAAAGTGAATGGGCCAAATTTGCCACCTCTAATTATGAAGGAGACGGCTAACTCACTAGTAGAAAAGAAAGGTGTCAATGTAGCAACGGAAACAGACAAAACAAACTTCCACGTGATGTTACTCCCTCCATCTCCAAATTATTGTCCACAAAGAAAACTCAATTTTAGACATGTACACTTATGTAATTTTAGCTAATAGAATGCCAATTTTACCATTGCCACTAAGACTCTCAGTTGACTTGGTAAGCTTGCATCTATCTTAGGGGTAATATGGGGATAACAGTACATTATACCTATCCATTTTGAGAAGTGGTCAAAGACAGACTAAAATAGTAATGTGGACAATAATCTTGGAATGGCAGGGGTATACGTTACAAAGTGGGGATTTTTACTCCACTAAAATTATCCATACACCACTAAAATCATTGAAATTACCATTATACCCTCTGATTACAAAAAAAGAGAACAATGAGGGTAAGACTGTACTTTTTACAAGTTGTATTGATATATGGATAACTTTGGTGGGGTATCGTGTACAAATAACCTCTATGAAGTTATAGTCATCTAGGACAGATCAGAAAGAAATTTAACTTGCCTACACCTAGAACTCCACTGTCAGAACACCTCTGACACGCTGTTGTAGGTGGTGGGGTTGGAAAAAGACATCGATAGCAAGGCCCCCCATTGTAATTATAAACTGCAAGCTATAAAAGTAAATTGAAGAACAAAAAATGCAGTTATATAAAAAATATGCAAACACATAAACCATAATACAAATTCCATGACTTTATTCATATAAAAAACTCATTGTATTGCAATATGTACCTGTCCTTCCAAACCCAGTGCAGCACCTGATACAAGAGGCTGCAAGTATAATTATTAGAAGTAAATGCTGGGAAATGTTTAATTAATATGCCTTCAAATGTAAAGTATCTTGAAAGAAACACACCTTTCCCAGTAAAACACAGCAATCACTGATCAAATATCTGCTGGGTGCATTATCTGTTGCATCTACTACGATGTCGTATCTAGAAAATTAACAGCCATGGAACTCATGGAACAGTTTTGCTAGAAAATAATTAATTAAAAGTTTGAAAAAATAAGACTAAAGTGTCTATATTTATTTTGTCAAGTTCGAAGTATGATGAATACTTGCTCACAATCTCCAAAGCATTGGATGTGCGTAAAGCTTCTTTGTGTTCAACTACTTCAACGGTTGAATTAATCCTGTGACACACCAAAACATTGATAATTGGTCACGCACAAACTTGATATTAATAGAAGTATAAAAAACATACTCTTTGCTAGATGCCTAGACTTAATAAGAAAGGAGAAAATAAACAACATACGAACGGCAAGCTGCAGCAGCAGATTCTACTTTAGACCGACCTATGTATGCTTCACCATGGATGATCTGAAATATTGATGAAATTGTTACATCAGCATGGTTTTACTAGCACAAATCAAAGCACACCCACCAAAAAATGATGTACACCAAATTATAGAAAATATGTAAATGAAGGAAACATGCTTCTACCTGCCTGTGTAGGTTGTTTAGCTCAACAACATCATGATCCACCATACCTAACTTACCTGTCAGGATTCGGCTAAAGTTATTTATCCAAGGGCTTAAATAATTTCCATTTACACTCATATGTCCATTTTCATTTGTGTAAAGAGGTTAAAAACAATAACATGTTACTATCCTGTTAGCAAGTTATGGGCAACAAGCAGCTCAGAACTACTTGTGAAGAGATGAAAATAACAATACGAAAGGCTACAATAAAAGATCAAATATCTCACCGACGCCACAGGCTGCTAGATATAACAGAGCAGGTGATCCCAACCCCCCAGCTCCAATAACTAAAATGGATGATTTTAGGAGATTTGACTGCCCTGCAACAAAACAATATATAAACTAAATCAAACCTTTTAAAATGGTGATATACATCTTAATCTCAACAAAAAAACAAGTGATAAAGTAGTGTAAGAAATCCCATATGAACAAGAAAAACACCCATATTAATAACAAGATTGTACCACAAATCCATTGCCAACCTTAACATGTCCTAAAAATTAGCAATGATGTAGAATTTCATAATGTTTTCAAAATTAATGAATTCCATTGAATTAACAGCTTGAAGCATATTAGTAGTAAACTTTCTACAAGTTTCACTTGATTAAGAAAAACTATGGACACATTCATCACTAAATCCCACACGCAAGATTATGTTTCGCTCTTGAAACTAGAAAGGCCGTAAAAAAGTGAATCAAGAATGAAGATAAACAGCCAGAACTTGTTTGGCATACATATCACTACCTTCATCCCAAAATTCTAGTCCACTATTGAATTCCAAACATCAAGCGAGTTGCTTTTTAGCTTCAAAATTGATCATAAATCATCAATCCATCATTACATGAAAACATACAGTAATGCAAAATTGCAAGAAATTCAGATATAAGCACCACACTACATTACTACAACATAATTTTTAGCATGACACAACAATTTCATGCAAAAATGATTGTAAAAACCTAGCAAGTCTTACTATCCTGGTATTAACTAACAGCAAAATATACGTAAAAGGTAATCATGCTTAGCTTTACAATAGACTTTGAACACCACAAGATTCTAAGTTCCAAACCTAAAGAGCTTTAAACACCACTAGCTTGTGACAATAACATCCATCTATCCTATAACGTTCATATTCAACATCAAAAGCAGTATGTACACAGAAGAAGCGAACCTTGAACACCAAACGAAGGTAGCAACAGTTGGCGACTGTATCTGTAAATCATATCCGGAGTCAAGTCATGGCCACAGTCGGCAGAAGTTCGTTGATTCGATCGTTGATTTGATTGAATTTGTTGAAGCTGAGCTTCGATTGCCGATATGCGAGCCTCGATGTCTCGTTTGGAGTCCTTCAACGACTGTAGTTCTTGAAGCAATCGTGACGATTCGTCAACGACTCCGTTGGATTCCATTGATGGATTGAGCTCCGTTTCAAATGGTAAATGATAAACCCTAACAATTTATATATGTTATTAAGACTTTTTTTTTAATTAAAAAAAAAATAAGGAAATGAAAAAAAAAAAAAAAGAATAATGAATTTTTTAAACAGGAAAATGAAAGATAACAAAAATGTTTTATGTTCCGGGGACGGTTACTATACAAGGAGTAATTTTCGTGCGAAGCGTACGAAGTTACCAGGGCGTGACACGTGTTTTTTCGTGGATGGGTAGTTTCGTCTGCCCCATAATTACGCATAGAAGGTACATAAATACGCAAGTTATAGCTATTATTACGCAAAGTAAAATTACCCATGTTATAAAAAAATAAATACAAATAAAAAATGATGACCCATGCTCCTTAGTTTAGAAGAAATCTTTAAGCAAGAGTCCCCCAGTCAAATGGCAGCATAACATAGCTATGTGCATTACGTTCAGTGTCATTTCCTTTAAATTACACAATGCAAAAAGTGTTACATCCTAAAACATTATGAAATCTGGTTGTTAAATTTGAAACATAAAGTAGTTTCAACATCTATCATGATACATCTACCAACCTTTACAATATGGTTTGATGTCATAAATTAAGATTTTATATATAACACACTTAACATATATCATGATACACGTACAAACCTTTATGATTTGGTTTGATGTTAGAAATTAAATCAATATAGAACTCACTTTTTAGAGTCTCGAGGCATTTTTCAGATACTCATTAATTATCTAAGATAGAGTAGTATATATCAAACATGATACCATGGTTGGGATCTTTCTGATTGTCTAACTGATGGTGTTTTTCTGGGTGTCATATGACAAATACATCGGTGGGTGTTAAGATGTGGGTTGACTTGGAAAACCATTTTTTTGATTATTGGATTTTAATTATCTTAACTTTAATTTACGGACACTCCTAACTTTTAGCTTATTTTCCTTCAACGATCTCTTACTAACTGAGAGTTAACACCCGTTAGTTTTTTTTTTTAAAATGGGGCTAACTTTGAGCTATTTTTCAACTCCGTCACCGCCCAACCTCTATTAGGTCCGTTTTTCAGTGTTTACCATCCATCGTCACTTGAAATCTACCTTTAATGAGTCAAGTAGTTTAAATCAGAATGTGAAGATTGACGGGTTTCAGGTTGCAGAAGTTTCAGATTGACGGACCTGACAGTTGATTTCAACTTTCTGCTTAGTATTTTGGCAATATAAGTAGTCCACATCATCAAAAAACTAACGGCGTTAACTCTCAGTTAGTAAGAGATCGTTGCAGGAAAATAAGCTTAAAGTTAAAAGTGTCTGTAAACATTTACTGAGTTTAAATTAATCTCGACCAATAAATGAAAGTTTAGATTATTAAAATTCAATAACCCTTTTTTTTTTTAACATATATGGCTTTGTATGGTTTTAAGCTGGAGTTACATGAGTTATGTATTCCTATGAGAGTTTGTATTGTGTCGTGCATAATTTTCATATCTGCAAGTCCATGTGTGTAATAATAATTTATATGATAGTTGAATCAATAATACTTCTGACTTTCATAATCGTCGTCAAGGGCAATCCCAATCGGATAGTCGTTATACATATAAAGTTGATTTCTATCATAAGGATAATTATAAGCAAAATAGGAAACTTCTTCCCTTTATGGGAAATCACATGTAAACCGAATGTAAAACTATGATAATTATGAAGTTGAATTGTGTTTAACAAAAATGAAAATTATAACGTGTAAACTGAATGTAAAACTATGATAATTATAAAGTTAAATTGTGTTTAACAAAAATGAAAATTATAAGTAACAATAGTCAAATTGTTGGAGCTACTTGAGTTAAGTTTAAATTATTAAAATTAAATTTATCATATATTCTTTTAAAAAATAACACTAAATGATTGATAGTCTAGGCAACCCTTTTACTTATCATGTCATTTTTTATGAATAATTTACCAGCAAGGCAGGAAATCAATAAATAATATTTACTCAGCTTTATAACAAAATCAACAAATAATATATTAATTTTTTTAACATCAAGGATTTTATTCACCAAAACAAAAAACAACAATTCTAGCAAGGTGCTAGATACAAGGACACCAAACAATATATTAAATAAAATAAGCACCAAACAATTCTTTGATCCGATCGTACACATATTAACTCTTATCGCTGAAAATTTTCTTTATTTATATTATGCCATGAATTAAACACCATAATGGCAATAGCACACCGACCACATTATACCCACAATAGCTTATTACGGTGGTGGCATGGCATTGGATGGAGGTGGTTCACCACCCTCATTTAGAGGCGCTTCAACTAGCGGGGGTGGACTGCCAACTATTGGCGGTAGACCAATGTCAGGGGGGCCTTCTGGCGGTTCAGGAAGCTTGGGTCCTCTAGGAGGCTTCGGCGGTTTTGGAGGAAAAGGAAATGGTGGCCTCGGTGGTTTTGGAGGGAATGGTGGTCTAGGGGGGCGGGGCGGGAATGGTGGTTTAGGGGGTCGGGGCGGTAGTGGTGGTTTAGGTGGGCGGGGCGGGAATGGTGGTCTTGGGGGTCGGGGTGGGAATGGAGGTAAGGGCCCTGCGTATCCACACATACCGAAGGTGCAAAAGGTGAGAAATGGGCATCGGTTGAAACACTTCCCGCAGTTAAACGGGTTGATGTTGGTATCGGTGCATACACCTCGACAACACTGCCAGTTAAACGGGCACCGACTCCCGCATACTCCACAGTTGTTCACATCAGAGGTCACCTCAACACAACGGTTTCCACAACACCGCCTTCTAACAGGAGATGGAAACTCACCTGAGTTGCAAACCCAAGGCCTATCCGCACACCCGATGGCTTGGCGCCTAACTCGCCAAACCCATGGCTCCACGGCTCGTGACCCGTTTGTGGCATTATGGTCCAGCGCAATGAGCAGTGTTTGGTTGCTTTTGCTCCCTTCAGTTAGTGCACCATACAAAAGCAACAGAACAAGAACCAGGAGGCTGCTTCGAGTACATTTTAATCGAACCATTTGCAGGATGCATTAGTTTTGATAAATGTTTCAAGACTGTGAAATAATATATATAGCGCAACAAGGTGGCCTCACGAGTGATTTCATGTTTTTCTTACGCGTAAGAGTTTTAAGGCTTTCGGTTTGTGTGTGTGCTGTTGTGTGAGGGGTAATTATTATTATTAATGAGTGAAAGAAAGATGTTTCATTGCCTTACAGGTTATGCTTTGGGTGTCTTAACAATGATCCTTTTTTTTCTGCTTTATACATTTCCATGTGATTAAAGCAAGACTAATAAGCTTATTATCTCCTCTTTACAGCAGTATACTCACAAAGTTGGAAAGATATTGAACTATAACATGGGCCTTAAACAGTGGGCCTAAGTAATGATCTAAGCCCAACTAGCCACTTGACTGGGATCTTAAAGGTCAACGTATTTTTTACTAAATGAGTAACAAAATTAATCTTAAGTGATCATCTGATTATTGTGTTTTTAGTTTTCAGGTGGCGGACAATCTCATAATCTTTTCTAGTGTTTGAGTACAGCGAATCTAATCCTGATCATCTAATAATTTAAAGGTGTTTGGCCTAGTTGATTATCTGACTATCACAGCTTCAAACAACAAAAATGCATCCAGAACACTATCTATTGTAGCATGTTATCTAATTTTAACTGTTCGATCACATAATCACTTTCAGAACGCAATGCCAAACACCCCCTCAATCTTATGACAAATGGGCATTAAAATCTTATGACTAAACATGCGTGTATCACTTTTGCTTTTGATACATTTGGTTTCCTAACCCCACAGGCTATGGACTTACTGAACAAGGTTCAACAGGTCATGCATAGTAATTTGTCAACCCCTAAGTCCTAAAGCTTTGATTTTAGTAGGATCGGTTTTGTTATCCAACAGGGGGTTGCGGCAGCATGTTGCCCGTTTACCTGCCACTTCATTGAAATCGTTTGTTTCTTGTTGTTATCAATCACCTCAATTAAATCTACTTATGGAGCTTCTACTAATGGCACATTCAAAGAGAGAGAGAGAGAGACATGAAAAAAACTAATATTTCAATAAATGATACTATTAATAACCATATTTGGCTGAAATATCATCAAATGCAATATCCATTTAAAGGTTGCAAACGATATCTTGATTAAGTGAAACAAAGATACTAGCAAATATAGCAAGAGAAAAGATTATGCAGGTAAACCCGAGAGATGTGTGGGGAGAAACCCAATCTACTTCATGTTTATGGTGAGAACTTAAAATTAAAAATGCCATTTGGAGGGAGATTCTATGGGAAATGGAATTTAAAGGAACATACTAGTTCACTTATCTTTATTCTCTTGTTCTTCTTCCGCCTGTCCATAACGACGTTCAAACTTTGCAATCTGACCAACACTTTTAGCCATCTGTCTTTTTGCTCTAAAGTGATAAACTTTGCCTGCCTCGTGGATTTTGGTCATCATAACGTGCATCAATCGGCCACTTTGAGTCACATAAGCGATCCATTGCATCTGAGGGTGAATCCCTTTCTTCATTTCTTCTGCAATTGAAACACAACATTAGAATAACAGTATGCAACCTAAGCAAAAATAACCACTTGATATGAGTACTATGATCAAACAGCAATTATGGAAAGCAAAACAATGTCTTGTAGTAAGCATACGCGTGCAGGACAGATAATTTGGAAAGAAACTAATGAGATCAATGAACCATCTTCATTGAGACAATAGGTCGAACACATGGTGGTCATTAATAAAAACACTCATTAGTAACAAATTAACCTCAAGACCCTTGAAATTATCAGATTGCAGATGCTAAAACCCCTATCAAATTATCTATTTCCTGAGTTGTTGGAAGATAAACAAAAAGGGTCGATTTCGTTAAAGAAACCAAATGTGTTCAATTTGATATCAATACTGACGAAATACGATTAGGGTTTTCATCAAAACACACAATACAGTTATACTATAGCTAGAAACACAAACCATTGTGCAGATTAATGAATTCTACAACGACCAAATGATGCAAAACGTATACAATCGAGTTCAGAAGGTTACAAAACCAGCAGATTTCAATTACCGATGAACAGAATCAACTAAGTGAAGTAAATCTTCATAGTGGATAAAATTAACATCTGTAATAAAGGGAAATTGAGTGGAATGAGAGAGAACACCTGCAAAAAGGATGAAACTTCGGTAGTCACAGGATCACCTTCAACAACTCGCCGTCAACCTCCACTTCTGGAGTACAACGAAGAATGAATTATATATGTGATACATCAAGCCCCTTGTTATGTCTAAATGATAACTTATAGTCCCTAGTGAAATCTTTGGTTTTTCTTTTGATTATTTTTTTGTCCTATTAAACTTAGGATGTGACATGCGATCGAGTCGGGTCGAGTTGATAAGTGTTCGACTATTGCTTTGACCGTTTACTAAATAAGCTTCATCGTACTTATATACATAGGGTTCCGCTACAAACATACAAGATGTAATGGGAGACTGTGAGAGGGGTAAAATAATAATGACACACGTTAAAGTAATGTTAAATCTATATAATACTTTTAGAGATAAAAATAGTAAATGGAGTGGAACCGATTTCTCATTGTCACACCCCAAACTACAGCGATTTCCCTCGGGGTGCGAACGTCATGGTTTCATAGTCACTGGTCGACCACTATATGGTTTTGTAAAACATACGTCTCAAATAAGTTTAAAATACATAATTGTTTCAGAGTTAAATTGCGGAAGCAATAGTAATAAAGTAAATTATTTTCAAAACACGCCGAATGCGAAAATGAATGTCCCAAACAGCATGATTGGCCCTAAACATGAGATGATCAATGTTAGCTTAACTTGGTACATCTATCAATTACCTGAGAAAACATGCATGAAAAATATGTCAACATAATGTTAGTGAATTCACAGGTTTTAAGTAACAATAAACAGTGTAAAGGACCACAAGCATTTCTATGATTTGATTGTTGTACACACAATGCTACAAATTATATAAGTGCCGCAACCGAAGCTAGATTGTAACTGTAATAAACTGCCCATACCCATGCCTACCGTAAGCATAGGGGTGAACAGGCTAATAATACAACCGTTTAGACATCCAGTCAAGGTTAGGGTAATTAACCCGGGTGGGGTAGTCAAACCCAATAGTACTATCCATGATTACCTCGCTTAAGGAAAGAAATTAACAGTCCGGTAAAGGGGACTTCATACGGTAAGTAAACCACTTATATAACATGTGAAATTATTGACAAGTAATTGTGTCCATGAAAATAGTAATTTGCATGTAATCTCCCCCAAGATGAAAATAAGTAAAAATGGGGCTGTGAAACTCACTTGTGAGATAAGTCAGGAGTGAAATCTGTAAGTATCGCAAGTGCTCGGGGAAATCCAAACTAAGTTCGCCCTAAAACAATTAAAGCAACTTATGTCTAAGTAATTGCTCCTACCTGTAATATGAGCATGTAACTATTTCATCCACATACTTGGTAACAAAAGGTTTGACTCGACGACCCGTTGGTGACACAAGATGGATATTTGTGAAATATATATATTACTTAGAAAATATTAATAATTTATACTTCACTTGAAAGTGTTCAAAATCTTAGTATCTTAGGGTTGACATATTATTTGGGTAATTAAATATCATTTTAACTCGACCCGAGACGTGACTCGAGTGTTTAGTAATTAGTTATGTAATTCACATATGAAATTATAGAAATTAGAGTTTTGGAATAATTTTATTTTCTCAGGTAAAATAGTATTTGTATTATATTAATTGTAATACAATTTGAAATATTAACATCTAGGGTAAATCACTAGCTTCCGTATTTTTTTAATCCAAGTATATCTACATATATTTTTACTCCTAAAATAATTATTTAATTATTTTCTTATTAGAATTATTTTTTATTTTTACCTAGTCCTTATGAACCTTAACATATATTAAATTAGGGTTTCTTCAAATTATCAAGTAATTTTTATTATATTATAAAGTAAGGTACCTTTAATAAAATACTTAGTCATTTTATTCAATTTACTAATTTATCTTACCCATTTTTTTTAATGACCTAGTAACTAGTATTATAAGGTCCATAAATTTATATTTTAAGTCTCATGCTAAAATGATTTAATCATATGCTATCTTTATCAAATGTCATCTACTAACCATTTTAACATCCCCTTTAAACTAACATAATAGTTAGTTATGAAGTTCATATTTTTCCCTTTTAAATTCTCATGTTTATATTATATAACCACACTTGTAACTTTATCAACTTACCATCTAGTCATAACCAACTCTTATACTACAACTTACTAACTAAATATAACTTGTAGAATAGATATAAGTATTCATAATGATACTTGTGAAACATCTAAAGTTTCATAAACATAATGTAACCCTTTTGTGACTTTTCTTGGGTTTTAACAACCCTTGTGACTTTTATAAAATCACCAACTAGTAATCTTGGCAAACATGAATTCATGAATATTTACTTTTTAAGAACAAGTATTATTATCTAGTTCATTTTAAAATGTTTTGTATGAAATATTATTCTTGGAACTTCTTGTAGGTAAAAACACCATTCTTAACATGAAAGACTTTTGTAGATAAAGATAGTTACACATGAACTAGTAAATAGAAAATCATGGTGATGTAAAGCATATATAAACAAGAAAAGAGTGTTCTCATTAAAAACTTAGCAAGAAAAGATGAAAGTGTTGATGTAGGATGCTTGGAAGCTTAAAAAATCACTTGGTCTTCAACAATGGCACTTGAATCATTCAAGATTTATAGAAAATGAGTTGAAAATCAAATGAAGTGGTGGTGGGGATGGTTTGGCCGTAAGTTAGGAGAGGGAGGAGAGATGAGTGTGATGTGTTGGTGTAGTTGAAATGAAGGGTGCATGTATCTTTATAACTTTTAATCCTTTTCAAGTGTGGGGTTTTTGGAGCATGACTCCAATTCACTGTCAAAAGGGGTGGGGAATTGGTATTCCAAGAGTGGTAAGGTAGACATGTTGCTTTAATCCATCAAAAGAGAAACTTCACAAAAATGGAAAGTTGTATATTGTCAAATCTATAAATTTTGTGAGCTTTATTGGGAAGGAGGAGGGAGAGTGGGGTGGTGGTGGCTTGGACAGCCACATGCCTAGGAAAGGGGATGGATTTTCAATTTTGTGTAGTATTGGGTATTTGGGTGATATTTGTTACACCATAGATATTTTTACATATTTTTATATTTTTATTTTTTACTTTTTAGAACACCTTAAAATATTATAAGAACTTATATAACATTACATATGTCAATATTGTTGATAAATTAGTGATACATCGTGTATCTAGTAGTCGCGTTAAAACGATTCGTTTCGGGTAAAATATCAATTTACGCGTTTAAGTTTATTTATAAATTTTAAGCTTTTCTAACGTATTAAATTTGAAATCTAAAATACTTTGAAGCAATTTAAAGTATTTATTAGTATGTATATATTAATTATCACCAACGTTCATGTGTGCCGGATGAACCGTGTGTAAAAACGGTAATTACGTCGAATCACCAATGCATGAAATGTTATGCATGAAATTTTGTAATGCATGAAATGACTCCAAATAATTAGAACTCAATTGAAACTCATGTAAAAGATGTATGATTATGACTAAGTCGGGCCCGGTATTGGCCTAAAATTTGCCGGTTGTCACACTCATTCACTGTATGTACCGATGAGTTTTAGAGCTTGACATTTTTAGTTTGTTGGAAAGAATGGGAATCCCAATCTCCCATTCTAGCCACCATGTCCCGAGATATACTAATTGTTCAAGCCTTTAATGTGGCTTAGGAATCTTCTTCGCATCTTAGTGGTAGAGTTTTATCTATTCGAAGAATGAGACTCGCTCGAACTTTGATGGAAGTTTGCATTTTCTTGATAAACCATTTGGACGCAATGAAAGTTGCGAGTCTTAAAGACAAACAGCCAAGGAAAGAAGAAATACATGAGGATGAAGTTGCAAAAGGCAAGACCCTTCCAGTATCAAATAAGGAACAAGAACAAGCGTTCGATGAACTACACGATTTAGTAAACCCGCAGCCTTAGATGACTCAACGTTGACGAAGACGCTTTTCAATGTTATTATTTGTAAAACAATTCTAAAAAATGAGTTTAGTTTATAAATTCAGCATTTAATTAATTTTAAACTTTTCATTCATATGATAAATCTTTTTAAATAACCACTTTTTTTTTTTATTAAGACCGTTTAACCGGGCAGATTTATAACCAAAACCAGTTTCATAGAATCATAAGGACTTAATTTAGCTTGTGATTCTCATTCAAATTTTCAACGGGCCATCGGGCTTACAGTTTTCGGCTTGCTTCAATTATTTACGTATAAAAAAGCCCAAAGAATTAGCCCAACAAAGGCCCATCTACAAATCGTATAACAAACAGAAATCGATACCGTCAACATCTACTCATCGTTGATCGCTCCGTCGCCGCCGACTACCGCCGTCCACCGTCGCCGGAGATAACCGGTGAACATTTTCACTGATCGGAACTCCCGCCGGCGAATTCATCTAAATACAGTACAGTAAATCTACAATTCCACAGTGATCTTATTGTAATCTGATTACCACCAAACAATTGGTGTCGTTTGATGTGCGAGGGTTTTGGAAGATCTACACAATTAGCATATATTATTAGGAAGAAGAGGAGCTTTTGATTTCTATTTGGATTTGGATTTGGATTTGGATTTGGATTTGGATTTGGTTATTGTAATGGACGAGGTGATTACAGCGGCTGATGCGTCTTCGAGTCTTCGTTCTTACTCGTCAGAATCGTCTGTTTTGCCGTCGAATTTGCCTCTTCTTTCTGCTTTTTTGTCGTTGTTTATTGCTCAGTTTCTTAAAGTGTTTACTCACTGGTATGCTATCATTCAATGCTTTTATGTGTGATTGTGTGAATCTGTTTGTGTGTTCTGATGAATTGTTAGTGGCTTAATTGGGCGTTTGTTAGGTTTTCGGATCTGTTCATCTTCTAATTTTAAATCTTGGAGTATTCAGTTTTTGATAGTATGAATTGCCTTAAGTGGAAGACTTTGTGCTTTATACTGTGATATCATGGCAGGAGAACAATGTGAATAACGTATGTAGCAAATAAAATGGTTATGTTTAGGTGTTGGTTGTAGCATGAAAGTGTTGTATAAGTGCTTGATCAGTCTGAGCATAAGGAAAATTATATGGCTTGTTTTGGTTTTTACTCATAAGTTAGCAATGTAATGGGAGATCATCTTGTTTTGTAGTAAACCGTTTTAAATTAGTAACTGGTCGTGCATACTGTTGTGTGTTGGTTCTGTTGGAGACATCAAATTGCAACGTAACGATCCAATATGGAATTTAGTTGATAAGCTAATGATTTCTGGTAAAGAAGAAGAGTATCTTTTTGTAAAATTTTCATGCCTTATCCTTCAAACTGAGAATGCCACAATGGATTTGACTATTGTTTAGCTAAATAAAGAAAATATAAGAGAAAGAAACACAAATACCCAATTAGTTAATCACCATTAGCAACTCGTATTGCAGACTTTTGTCTTCTCCTTTTTAGGCACTTAACACATACACATAAAGGGTTGAATTGTTGGTATATGTTGAAAGCTTTAAGACACTATTTTGAGACATGTTTATTTCATTATAGGACGTCTATTGTTTCTGTTTTGATCCGGGCTTTTGTTATAGTTTGTGTAATTTTTTTCCTGGAAATTCAGTTTGTTACATTGGATATACAGGTTTAAAGAGAAGAAATGGGATACCAGAAGGATGCTTAGCTCAGGTGGCATGCCATCGTCACATTCAGCAACAGTTACAGCTCTGGCTACATGCATAGGTTTACAAGAGGGCATCGGTTCATCATCCTTTGCCATTGCAGTAGTTTTGGCATGTGTTGTAAGTACTTACAACACCTGATTTTCATTCTTCAGGTTTATAAAAGATCCTTACAAGTGTTTCAGATGAACAAATATCTCCACTATGTTTCAGATTGATTTATGTTTTTATGGGAAATTTTGTATCATATACGCTCTACCAAAGTTAGTGCGATACTCATAATTTTCAGCTAGAACAGCCACATTTTTTCTGTAACAAAGATAAATGACAGAAGAGAAATTCTTATTAAGAGTTTCAGAAAAAGATTATAAGATTGTAGCAAAATATAAACTAGCCAGGGCTTAAAGTTTTTTGATGCATCAATTAGCATAATTGTTTGCACTAATTGATTACTTTGTTATTTAACAGGTAATGTATGATGCAACTGGTGTTAGGCTTCATGCTGGTCGGCAAGCTGAGGTCTATCCTTCCACCTTTGTTAATAGCTTTCAACATATGACTTTTCCCCTAAGTATTTTCAACTGATTTGTGTAAGAAGAACTTAGTATCCTATGGTTTTGGGATTGATGATAATATTTTGATATCTATTTTAACAAAGGACATTGTGTACAAATGGGGTTGTAGTACAAACAAACCGCCTCCATGCAAATATTAGAGCTAGTCTTCAATTTTTTATGAGCCTATGTATTAACTTATACATTGTTTTCTTTAAATATATAAAATTTATTATATTATATTATTTATTTATGCAGTTATTGAATCAAATTGTTTGTGAGCTGCCTCCAGAACATCCACTTTCCAATGTTAGGCCTCTACGTGACTCACTTGGTCACACTCCATTTCAGGTTTGATCACAATCTAGCTATTTATTTTTAATTATTAAATATTAGTTTATATTGATCTAGGGAGAAGCCTGATGTATTGGCAATTCCTTTTTCTGAAAACTATTTTTTTTTTGTAGTGGGCCAATAACAAAAAATGGTACTTGAAAAAGCACATTGTATTCCATTTAATCATTTTTATTGTGATTTTAGAATTCATGTGGGTGTTTGAAAGAGAGCTTGGTATATATGTTATTTTCTTATATTGTGATGTTTGAACTCATTGAAGTACTTGTTTGTGTTTGAACATAGATGGGAAATCTCCATTTATAAGTCTTGTTTATTACTGTTGCTTCTAGTTTTATTTACTTTTTTCCTACAAAGGATTGATGGATGTGTTTGTGTATATCCTTTAATATGCATGAAACTAGTTAGCTTTATATGTCAAGGTAATACATACTTATGTGTTTGTCATCTAAAAAAGGCAAATAGGAAATTCATGAGTGCATAGGCTCTTATGTAATTATGTCACTAGCCCATAAAATGTTTGCCAATTTGATTGGACTATCATCACCCGTGTGCGTAGAATTAGGTCTAGGAGATATAGTGTCCAATTTAAATTCCTAGGACTTAAAATTGTAAGATTAGAAAGCAATACACACACACATACCCAGATACATATATACCATACACACACAGATACATAGAGTTAGAATCGTTTAAGAATTCATAAATATCTTCAGAACTGCAAGAACTCCTATCATCCACATATTTTTTATGCTTTATTTTGAAAATGATAGAAATATAATCTCTGTTCTCTCTCATGAAATTTTATATATATATATATATATATATATATATTGAGTAAATTTTATTTATGTATACAACCTACACGTGTAAGTTATGTGTTGGTTATAGTGTTATACTACCTATACATGTGCCGATAACAATTACAAACTTAAAAACGTATGAAAAAATTGATGGTTTTTTATGCACATAAACACAAGTAATTGTATATAAAAATAGAAAATTTAAAAAGTTATGAATATCGATAGGAGTTCTCTTGGTAACGAACATATTTGTGATAGGATGAGGCGTTGAAGAAGGAATACCATGGAGAAGATACATCTATACTTTAGGATCTGAATTGTTTGCTTAAGCTATTAGGCTCATACTTACATGCAATACTCAACTTGACCCAATTTTTAGCAACTGTTTGGTGTTTGTGGATCAGAATTAATTTATTATGATTACTTATGGGTAAATACATAGTTTTGAGTGAAATGAGAAACCTTTTTAAAAAGGGAATTGCTGCGCAGGTTTTAAGACTTTGTAAAGCGTTACCCAACTTAACCATTTTGTCATAAGCATTTAAAATGTGTTGCATTAATGATTACAAAAAGCTTGTTGCATATATCAGGGGAAAAAAGGAATGTTGGAATAGTTCCTTTTGTTAAATAAGATAAATATGACAACTTGAGAATGATTTGAACTATTTTATATAACATTAATCCTTATAAGATTTTTGTTGCAGGTTGCAGCAGGTGCAGTCCTGGGAATAGTGTTGGCCTTTTTCATGAAACTGTCAACCTAGCGGATGGTTATTCGATCATTAATGGTGTTTTGTGTTCGACTAAAATCAAAATGATTGTTTAGGAGATCTTAACAGATAAACATGGTTATTTGATAAACCAAACATGGTTTCCTCCATCTAGAAAAATGTTTGCAGGAGGCTCCATAGATGACAAACATAGTATGTAATGATGTATTTTGCGTTGATTATCGTGTATATGTTTGTGGACTCTAAAGAAGAACTATAAGTTCTGCAAGTTGATCGATTATGATAAGTAGCTGGTTAATCTTTTTGCCCATCTATTGCTCTTCTTTCGCAAATTATATTATGGTACATTTCTTTCATCTTATTTCGGGGAATTTGCAATGAGCCGAGCTCAAATTGCTTTGTTACCGTGTTAGGTTTCTTGATGAAAACAAGTTTAATCTGACTATCTGAGACTGAGAGCGTTAAATGATATATCAAAACTATATATAAAAAGGCAATATTTGACTATAGCTTAAGCCACATTTTTGTTAATGTAGTTGTTGATCAGTGTGGAGAAAACTCAATGAAGATTCAAGAGAACTATTTTGATAAACTGCTAAATTTGAACTAAGCAGTTTGGAGCCTAAACTGTAACTTATTTAATACTTATTAAACAAGCTTGAGTTCAACCTTGATTATGCTCATAAATTTTAAAAAAAATATGTTAAGCGTCACACGTTAATGAGTGATGAGTGTTAAGAAGACTTGATAAAGATTCAAAAGAACTATTTTTGAAAAATTGTTAAATTTATAACTATATGTTAGTTATATAGTTATAAATATAATAATACTTATAATCGTATGTATATGTACAGTTAAAAACATATGATAAAAAAGAACTACTTAACATATATTATATTCTTCATATATTTTAACCATAAATACATATAAAAAGTAATTGAACTATAAATGTATAAAATAATAAATAAATAAAAAAGTCTAGACCGAGTTAAACTTGTAAAATTACCAATGAGCTAAGTCATTTACGCTCTCTTATATCAAATCACTAATTTATAAGCGGAGGAGAGTCGTCCTGGTTTCCCCAATTTCCTCGGGTTGCCATACAAGATTTTCTTCAATTTCCCTAGCTTTTCTCATCTTATAAGGTGTCAATCTCATTTTTTCTTCATTTCCCCACATTTTTCTCCGTTTTGCCCCACATATTCCTTGTTTCCTAAATGGGCTAGTACAGCACAACTTTCAACCCACAAAAGAGATTGGTGGGTCCCGGTGAATTTTCACCGGGTTTTGGGTGTCATGAAGTTGGAGGGCGGTATTCCCACCTAGGGCCGGGTATCCCCCACCCTCCACCGGGTTTTTAAAGAGTATGTTTGCATCTCATGAGGATGGTTTATATTAGGGTTGCATTTAAGTGGACAACCTTTAGCTCAATCCAAAAAACTAACACATGCTAAAACCTGAACAATAACCCATTACGAAAATCCTAATTTTCAATAAGCGATTTGGTTCAATATACACAAGACACTGACTGTGGCAGCAACCGTTTGCTCGGTTAACAGACCACTTAAACCCAACAAGATTTAAAAAGGAACCCGCGTTAAATAGTATAATAGTTGTCAACTACCAAACCATTTGCTAAAGACTTTATATTCAGTTGACCAGCATGTGGTCAAATCCTCCAGCACCCTGAAGCCCAACCCTAGGTCCTTGAACATTATGAATCAACTGTTGAAGCCACCTTCTTGTTGTCGGGTCCTCCTAGAAAACAAACCGAATACATCAGAAACAGAAATAACAATTATTTCCATGTATCTAAAAAAAACAATAGAGGTGATAATTTAGATCTATTTATCAAAAAGTAGGTTGATTTTGGTTATACCTTATTTCCAAAAGATGAAATTTTTAATGTTTAAAAGCTTGTCAGATAATGAAACGGGTCGAAAGTCACCAAAAGGGTATTCAATGCTTACAACCTCTTGAATCATTCTGTTAAATATTAACTAGATAGTTGTGTTTTTAGAGGTGGAATTTTTAAAATATTTAAAGCAAAATGGGTCAACTCGGGTTGTATTTCATTGAGAACGGGTCAAAGTAGAATATTACTAGAAATACAAGGTCGAAATGGGTGGAATACTACCAAGACATAAGAATTACCCATTTGACTCATTTTCAGGTAAGCCATTTGATACGGACCCAATACCGGGTCAAACGAGTGGAGGGAAAAATACCAAGAAATCAGGGAGTGGGGGGTGAATCGAGAATTAAGTAAGTGGAGAAGTGGGGCAGAAACTACCGAATGTTTTAGTATTTATATTTCCAGAATTGTTTAGTTTAGGTGTCTTATTTATTAATTTGAGTTTTGTAATCTGAATTGTGGAGACTAGCCCCTCTCGAATCGGGCCGACTATCTTGTTTATCTTCGCTTTATCTAATTGGAGTTTCGGTTCCTATCATTTGGTTCCATTGCCGGGAAAACGTGAAGATGGTGCAAACACGAAGTGATGGTAGCGGTGTTCAATCGGATCAAATTGCAACCCAACTTGCAGCAATCATGACTAAGTTGGACTCCATGGAGACTCTAAAAGCAGATGTCGCACATCTCAAAACGCAGGTCCAGTCAAAAGGGAAATCGAGCGGTGGTTTTGGGAAGCAAGATGAAGCTGAATCCTCCTGGAATCAGGGAAGACATCGACCTTACAACAAAATTGATTTTCCGACATTTAGTGATGGAGACCCGCGTGGTTGGATTCTCAAAGCCGAGAAATATTTCCAGTATTACAACGTACCGGAAGAGGAGCGTGTGGATGTGGCAGCAATGCATTTAGAGGGTGATGCCCTGGACCTCTATTCTTGGCTCTCTACCGATCAAGGCATCAAGCTATTGAGTTTTGGGAAGAATTAGTTCACGCTCTCCAGAAAAATTTCGGTCCTGCCGAGTTTCAAAATCCTGATGAACACTTGTGTAGCATTCGGCAAACCGGTACGGTGCAAGAGTACCGGCAAGAATTCGCCAAACGATCTTCTCGGGTCACTAATTGGCCCGAACATTGCCTATTGGTTGTATTCCTAAACGGCCTTAAAGATGATCTCAAGGCTGATGTTAGAATCCACAAAGCTATGAGCATAGCTTTTGAATTCGAATCCAAAGTTAGCCATACGAGACCGGAAAAAAATTCCAACTCTTCGTTATCTTCGGTCAAGATGGATCCAACTCCAGCCACTTCAAACACATTGATCCCAGCTGTTGCAGCCCAAAAACCAACAGAAAATCATCTTTCAGATGCTGAAAAACAGGGGCGGTACCTGCGGGGGGAATGCTTTCGGTGTGGAGATAAGTATGGTCCCGGGCATTGTTGTAAACCAGGGACTTTCAAGCTCCTTGAGATAGCTGATGAGGGCGAAGAAGCAGCGGTAAACGAGCCGATTAGCGCTGATGAGCTGGCTAAAATCAGCCTTCACGCGCTTTTTGGTCAGTCATCCATAAAAACCATGAAACTTCAGGGCATTTTGGGCACAACGGAAGTACTCATTCTGATTGATAGCGGGTCCACACACAATTTCATTTCGGATAAGTTGGTTAGTGATTTGAAACTCATTACTCAGTTTATTTCTCCGTTCGGTGTACAGATTGGGAATGGTGATATTCTCCGTTGCAATCGGACTTGCAAGAATGTCTCGCTGCAAATTTCGGACCTACAGGTGACCCAAGATTTCTACCCGTTTGCCTTAGGGGGAGCCGATTTGGTACTCGGTATCCAATGGTTAGCAACGTTTAATACGGTTCAAGCAAATTGGAAGGAGATGTTTTTGAAGTTCACTGTCAATGGTAAGGATCACAAGCTACAGGGACTTCCACTGGACCTTCAGCAACCTGCTACATTTTGCCATTTCACTGTCGAACAATTTGAGGCACACAATAATGCACCAGCAGCTCTGTCTTTTCATACCCGACTTGAGGGCAAGTCGGTTTTCCAGGCAGGAAGCATTGATACGGACCCAATACCGGGTCAAACGATTGGTAAACCGGGTCAAACGAGTGGAGGGAAAAATACCAAGAAATCAGGGAGTGGGGGGTGAATCGAGAATTAAGGAAGTGGAGAAGTGGGGCAGAAACTACCGAATGTTTTAGTATTTATATTTCCAGAATTGTTTAGTTTAGGTTTTTTTGTTTATTAATTTGAGTTTTGTAATCTGAATTGTGGAGACTAGCCCCTCTCGAATCGGGCCGACTATCTTGTTTATCTTCGCTTTATCTAATCGGAGTTTCGGTTCCTATCACCATTTCACCACTTCTAAACTAGATAGTATACTTTCCTGATTATAATTAATGCAATAATGATATATAAGTTCAAAAAATGGACCAGAAACCCATCCCTTTTTTACCATTAACCAGCCTACTCGTTTTGCATTTATATTTTTTTAGTATAGTTTCCTAATTATATTATAGAGCTATAATCTATACACTCATTAACCATAAAATGCTGATGGGTTGAGCAGCGCAGCCCTTTTGACTAGTTTACCCAACCTGCCTGTTTTTACACTTATAATCTTAATAGTGTGGACTACTAATGGTATTTAATTCTGTAATTGTTTATAGATTAGAAAAAAAGGTTGTGCGGTCGACCAACCACACCTTTTTTAATATTTGCATGTTTTTGCCATTTGTAGTTTAGTTAGTATAGTTTTGTAATTTTGTAATTATATATAGCACACTAATAGTTTATAAATTTCAAAAAAAGGACAAAAAGGTGTTGACAAGTCAACCGACACGATCATTTTTGACAAAAGAACCCGACCGACCGACCCAGCCATTTTGCCACCCATAACTAATAGAGAGTGCTTACACGAAGACAACTGCTAAAAGTAGCATCTCGTAGCATATCAGGAAGACAGCTCCTTAAAGCATCACACGCCCTGAAATATACATTTACTGGAAAGTTTATATTGTATCATAGAGATATAATGAAAGGCAGGCCACTCAAGAATTCAACTTTTTCCATTAAGGCCACTCATGTATGTATTTTGCGTCATTTATACCACTTCCAGGAGAAAAAAACCATTGGTGAATGACGACGATAATGCCCTCAAATTTTTTTCTTTGAAAAGACAACAATTTTAACCTGTAAGTTAAACACACTGACCAAAATGTCCTTGATTTTTTTATAAGGCAACAATTTTAACCTATAGGTTAAAACACATTGACACCTCATTAAAGGTACATTTTAAAAAAAGGTTTTTGGCCAAAACTTGTATATATGAAACCACATACATACTAGGGCAGTGTATAACTGTAAATTGGTTTCTATATATGAGTGTAAAAATTGAATACTTGGGTGGCCTCCACATACATTTATAGCATATAAGTGTATGTAACATAGGACTTGTGCTTTTTGTAGGTAATGATGATATGTATCAACTAACCTAGGATTATCTGACAAACGAAGGTAACAGCGGATGATGTGTTTCAAAAGCCGTGAAGACGGTTGTTCAGCAAGTGCAGCAACCATATTTCCCAAAACCCTACCCACTGCAAAAAACCGTTCAGCAGTGGTGCATATGTAGTCCAACCCAACATCATCCAACAAGATCTTTTGAACTATAAATGTGGCTACCTGGTAAATATCAAAGCTTTAATCAGACTTCTAGAAAGCCAAAAAGATAAACATAATTTCATCCATTTGCTAATAAATAGGTTGATTTGGACCATGTTTTATCTCCAGCAGGTCAGATGACAAAATTCAGCTAAAAGGGGTACAGATCAAAAGGGCCAAACAAGTTGAAAGTCTATTTCCTAAATCATTTATACATTTAGATAATAATATTGTTTTTGCTAAACCACGGTAATCAATTAAAAAAGGGCAAACAATATTGTTTCAACATGAACCCACTTTGACCCCTTACCAAACCTCATGTTCTATATCATTTGGATAACAAAATTTAGCTGAAAGGGAAAAGAGTCAAATGGGTCAATCAGGTTGAAAGTTGCCGAAAGTCTATTATTTCGTTCAGTCTATGTTTTATTCAAAAATTTAGTTTTCACTTTAATAATATTGTTTTTGTAATCATAATCAAGACATTAATTATTATTCAATCAGAAATTTTTTTGCATTCAATCCAACCCGGTTGGTTCCGACCTTATGAAAGCTACTTGTTTCAACGTGAACCCACTATGACCTGTTACCCAACCCGCTCGACCCTATCCATCTTGCCACCTCTGGCAAAGTGAATACAACATTGGACCAATAACTCAGTATACAAAAAAAAGGAAAAAAAGAAAAGTAAAGGCTAAAACTCTACTGTTTTTGACAATTCACTGCCCATTTCCATTGTGCGCAGACACAAGGGTATTATTTCTGTTGAAAGCAGAAAACTGATAACTTCTGTGTCATCAACCTGATAAAGAAAAGGCAGTTCCACGTTAAAACGATTCATAAAAATGTTTTCTACAACTAAAAAAGAAAATACAAAAAAGGTTGGCATGAAATATATCAGTAAGAAAAAATTAAGTACCTTCACCAGGGCACCAATGACACCTAAACTAGTAAGCCTCAGATATTCAAATGGCCTGGATTTGCTAGTTGTGTTGAGAAAAGGATATAAATATAAAGGGATATGAGCTGCAAACAAGAAATTATTCAGTATGTTATTTTAGTATGTAGTATATTAAATATTTGAGTGCAGCACATAGAATATATGGCTCCCTTCATAAAAATCGGAGAAATCTTATAAAACTATGATCTCTTAATACAAATCAGAAACTACAATAAGTTGGGATCCATTTTTATTTCTAGTCTCCATTTCTACAAGCAGTTGGGGCATGGACTGCTAGAATTTAAAACCTATAGCAAAAGAAGTTAGTCATTTTGTGGATGAAATACAAATACATAAGTACATAAACCAAATTTAAGTAAGATACCAGTTTCTTATCCATTTGCAACTGATATACTTTTTGGTAGGGTCTAATGATAAGAATACACAAGTACAAAAGATAAATAAAACAGAAGACAACTTTTTTTCCAACTTAAAAATTCTAACTATATTAGGTAGTAATAGTATAACGTTTTATAAAATAAGAAGAAAAAAATGCCAAGTATATCATTTCTCACACACTTTTAACCCTCATATATGTATTCTTCTAATGGTCATTTGGACATACCTACTCAACCAGCGAATCTACAAATTTTATTTAAAAACAAGATACTTTGTTGGAACATATAACTTACCATTCAAGAACAGCATTCTTGTGTCTGGATGGGATGCTACACACTGCAAAATATTAGGATAAAATGGTATAAATGCATCCGTCAATGATTGTCACAACCAAAAGAGCAGACTATCAGAGTTTAAAACTAAGGTCTAACTAGACATTACATTCATGGTGAAAGCAAATGTAGAAATATTAAGTATACTAAAAAAGACCCTGAGTAATTAGCTTTCCAATTGCATTTCCACGACTCTAATTAAAAACTGCTATTAATGAATAAACTAATATGAATGAGAAAAACAAGGACCATGTTATCTAAATTAGAACATCAAAAGTATATAAATAAGTAACTGTGTACTAGATGTTAGACAAAGAAAAACAATTAACCAGGTATGAGCGTATGACTTGTCGAATTGTGATACAGAATCTTTACAGTTCAAACAACTATCAAGATGATCAGGCTATAAACGCCTGAAAACCCAATAAAAAAATAGGTACTACGAATTTCAGAAAGCGCACCTGAAGAAGGGCAAGTGCATTGCAAACTCTGTTTGATTGAGCCGGAGTCAAGTTGGGTGGTGACAAAAAGGGGTATATTGAAACTATTTCCTGCAAATATGCAATACTTGGCATCAGTCGTGTTCTGAATCTTGACAAAATGAACTACGTAGATTACCAGAGCAACAGAAGACAAGAAATGAATCCATATATCATGCCAATGGCAATAGAGCTTTAGCTAACTATAAATCCCATAGATCTATATATTTTACTCAAAAATGAAAATGATGAATACCTAACAGGCTAACAGCTGAAACAGCATAAAGAACTACGAACAACTAAAACGAACATGGAGAAGAATAAAAACATATAAAATTAAACAAATAGAAAGATACTGTAAAAACAGAATTTGTATTGGCTAACGAGTGGTAGTAGAAGCTTCCAACCATGTCCACTTCAGTATGAGTTTGGTCAGACCAGATAAAAATCCATCACATAACAGTTATGTTCCATATTGCATTACATTCATCTTCCTTTCTACCATTCAATTTTCTTTTACAATGGCTAACTCACACATCTCTCTAATCTAAATCTACACCTTTGTCAACCATGGGACTTAAACCCTCAACCATTTGGGGAGAAAGACCTTATCTACACACCTTGGTACCATTAGCCTACAAGCCCTTTGGTTCTACCATACATTTATTTATTGCAACATTTTTTTATCATACCATATGTGGTGTTTTGTTTATTGGAAATTAAAAAAAGGCAGGCCACAATCACTGCATATGAAGATGAGCCTTATAAATTACAAGATAAAAAACGACATGATTAAAACAATTGTTGGATAGAAAAACACAATGCAAATCATCAACGTCTACTCCACGCGTAAAGTAGAAGTAAAGTGTCTTGTCACTAGCATAGAGCATACCTGTAACAGAGCTGCAATTGTGCCAAAGGAGTTCCACAATAATGGAGCCAAATCTTGAAACAGCTCTCTCTTCTGCAGAAGAAACGAGTACAAGAAAAATCAATCAGGATGCTTGAATAAGTGAAACAATAGTACCAAAAGAACCCCAACCAGCGGAGCCTGAATCTTGAACAATACCTTGTTCAAGAACATAATATAAACCAACAGC
Source organism: Flaveria sonorensis (assembly GCA_025506505.1). Classification (NCBI taxonomy): domain Eukaryota; kingdom Viridiplantae; phylum Streptophyta; class Magnoliopsida; order Asterales; family Asteraceae; genus Flaveria; species Flaveria sonorensis. Next base: position 4,011,150 of record CM046431.1, read on the forward strand.
AAAAAACATATTTATAGTTATAGCCCTAGTCTTTGACGACTTAATCTTATATCCAGTTCTGTGATAATCATTCCAATCAAATAGAAGCACAGTCTCAATTCTCTTAAGAAACACAAATTATTCCTCTTTCAAGATCAATAGCCTTTTGCCCTAGTTGTCTCCACAATTTCCCAATGTAAACCGCAATTGATCAAATCCACAGACAATTACCTCAAAACTCACAAATTCAATCACGATTTCACGTTCCTAAGTTGTAAATTCACATAATCGAACTCTACATCATCGAATTGATACCTAAAAAAGATTGAATATATATCAAGTTCTCTGATAAATGATAATCACTCCAATCAAAGAGAAACACGATATATCTTTTCTCTTTCCGATCAATAGCCTTTTGCCCTAGTTATCGTCCACGATTTCCCAATTGAAACCACGATTGACCAAATCCACACACACAAACATCAAAACTCACAAATTCAATCATGTTTTCACGTTCCTAACCGATCATTAGCCTTTTGCCCCAGTTGTCGGCCCCAATTTCCCAATCAAAACCCCAATTGATCAAATCCACACACAAAAACCTCAAAAATCACAATTCCAATCAGATTTTCACGTTCCTAAGTTGTAAAAGTCACATAATCCAACTCTAAATCATCGAATTGACACCTAAAAAAATTTGAATACACGTCAACTTCTCTGATGATCATTTCAATCAAAGAGAAACACAGACAGTCTCAATTCTAGCACATGTATCTTTCCTCTTTCCGATCAATGGCCTTTTGCCCTAGTTACCCTCCACGAATTCCCAATTCAAACCGAAATTGATCAAATCGACACAGAATTACCTCAAAACTCAAATTCAATCATGTTTTCACGTTCCTAACCGATAAATAGCCTTTGCCCTAAATGTCGTCCACAAATTCCCAATCGAAACCGCAATTGAACAAATCCACACAGAATCACCTCAAAACTCACAAATTCAATCATGTTTCCACATTCCTAAGTCATAAAACCACTTAATCGAACTCTAAATCATCGAATTGATACCTAAAAAAGATTGAATACATATCAAGCTCTCTGATAATCATTCCAATCAAACAGAAACACGATATATCTTTCCTCTTTCCGATCAATAGCCTTTTGCCCTAATTGTCGTCCACAAATTCCCAATCGAAACCGCAATTGAACAAATCCACACAGAATCACCCCCAAACTCACAAACTCAATCAAATCCTCACGTTCCTAAGTCATTAAACCACATAATCGAACTCTACATCATCGAATCGACACCTAAAAACGATCGAATTAAAGGATCACCAATCAACAACAGCGTAAGTGCATATGTATACGTACCTTTGAGAGTTCAAGAAGCGCGTTTTCACGGAGATCGGGGCTGCTGAGATCGAGAACCAGTTGCTCGGCGGATTGCATTTTCCGATTGTTCGGCTGAAATTTTCGCCGACGGAGTATGCGAACGGTGACGGAGATCGAGTGTTTACTATTTTGAGCAAGAGGTCTGGTATGCTTTATATAATCTCAAAGTTGCCTTTATCAACCCATAATATAATATTTATGAGGGTGGTTTCCCAACTAAACTATTTCTATTTGTTATGCTTTTATTTTAATTTTTTAAAATAGTTAATCTTTCATTTTATGTTTTTCTATGGATCATATTGCCTATTAATTTAAAAACTTTTAAATTTTATTTATTTATTTATTTATTTATTAGTTTTTTAGCATTTATTATTTATTGTTTTTGTTTGTATTAATTATGAATGCCCGAAAAGCCAAACATATAAAATAACTGAAAACCGAACCGTAATGTAACCGAAAAAAACGAATCAAATTGTGAATTTGGTTTTTGGTTCGGTAGGTTATTGCACGAATCCTGTTTATTCGGTTTAGTTATCCGTATAAACCGAATAATAAACGGATTAGTAGGTTTAATCCGATAATCGAACCGAATAAATCGGTTTAGTCGGTTGATTTTGGTTCGTTTAGGTCTGTTTTCAATTCTAAAATATATTCTTAACTTTTTTATTAGTTTTTTTATAACTTCAAAAATGTTAATATTGAATAAATTTTTATATAATTTTTATTACTTTTAAAAATGTTTTTACATTGCTGTATAAAAAGTGTTTTTACAATTGTTTTAGGGAATTTTTTCTAAAAAAAACGGGGTAAAATATGACAAGTTTTTGAGGAATGCATGACAAGTATTAGAGAGGTGTGTATAGCCAATCCTTAATTATAATCAATTTGACATTGAATAAATTACAACATATAAAATGCAATAACAAATTATTTCGAATAAAATTTAATTGCGTAATGACAAAAAAAACAATCACATTCAAGCAAAAATTACAACAATTTGTTATATAATATATATTACCGATACAAACATACAATATTATATACTATCACTTTATTTTGATTTTTTGGTTTGGGTTTAATTTGGTTTGGATTTTTTAGTTTTTTCCTCAATCAAAACCGAAACTGATAGTTTGGTTATCGAAAAAACTTAAACCCAAACAATTATTCTTGTTTAGGTTTGTTTTTTCAGTTCGGTTATTCTGGTTACGGTTTAATTATTTCGTTTTATGCCCGCACCTACAGATTACGATGTTAGTTAAAAACATGAAATAATTAGTTGGAGGAGAACTATTTCCAACAAACTTCTCCACAATAAGATATGTGTTAATATATAATTTTTTCTATTTTAAGGATTTTAATATATAACTAGGTTGTACCACCCAACGTTTTGCTGCGAATCTTGCCACGATTCTATATATGAAAAAAAGAACACCAAGCACATGTCGTAAAAACTCTAAGACATCAAAAAAGGTACAAAACATGTCACAACGTTGTCATTCCATCGTAAAACCTTAACGTTTACTTCGCCGTGAAGGTGACACAATCATATGTTTAAGCCCAAAAAAACACAAAATACAAAAAACAAAATTTATATGGTCAAACTCTAATAACCTCACGATCTAATATCACATCATCACATTTACAAAGTCTATGTGTTTGAGTAAAAAACGAAAAAGATAGAAATAAGAAAACAAAACCCCAAATTAAAAAATAAAGAAATAAAGTAAAAGAAAACATAAGATTTTGACGAATCACAAATAAAAAATTAAAACCTAATGCATGTATTTCCTCAATCTTTAGTGGCAAAATTAAATTACTTAAATTGTTATGAACAAAATTTGTAGCCATAACCCGGTTTCCTTTTTCACTAGAATTTGGTGATAAGGCTCTTCACTATGTAAATTTTCCTTTTTCAGGCCAGCCTTTTTTTGTGTCAAGATGCTATATATCTCAATGTTCGTAACCTGTTTGACCAGTTGCAGGTTAAAAATATCTATGTTCAAATAAGACTATATAACTTGAATGTACTCTTCCCCTCTGAAAAAAGGTTTAGGGACTTAGAGTTATAAAAGTGGAAGGTATGATGGGTTAAACTGATATAAACCCGTATATGTAGTTTTATATCAATGAATGTAGTATTTAACAACATGTTATGGCATCCAATCTTCTCCACATTCTCATTAACCAATCATCCCCTTATATAGGGAAAAGATACATGGTGATAAGTTACGCAAGAGATAAACACAAAGCATAACAAACTATCTAGAGATAAGAGATAAGAACAATAATATAATAATATGATGTTTATCTAATATTCCCCCGCAGTTTGAGCAGTATATGAACGAACACTCAAACTGGACTGGAACTGTTGATGTAAGTGGCGTGGAAGTCCTTTTGTGAAGATATCCGTATATTGTAATGAGGAAGGAATATGAAGCACTCGTATGTGGCCTAGTCGAACCTTCTCGCTCACAAAATGTATATCGATCTCAACGTGTTTCGTGCATTGGTGTTGCACCGGATTTTCGGATAGGTACACAGCGGAAACATTGTCACAATAGACAATAGTAGCCTTATGTAAAGGAACATGTAACTCAAATAACAAATTTCGTAACCATGTAGCTTCAGACACAACATTTGCTACCCCTCGATACTCCGCTTCGGCACTCAAACGAGAGATGGTTGGTTGTCTCTTTGATGACCAAGAAACCAGATTATCACCTAGAAACACACAGTAACCAGACGCGGACCGACGAGAATCTGGACCTCCCCAATCAGCATCAGAGTAGGCTGTTAATGTATGAGATGAAGAGGCTACTAACTGTAAACCATAGTCAATTGTGCCCTGCAAATATCAAAGTATGCGTTTCATGAACTGAAAATGGGGTTCCCGTGGAGCATGCATGAAAAGACAAATTTGCTGAACCGCATAAGTAATATCAGGCCTCGTAAATGTGAGATATTGTAGAGCATCTGCAAGTGTGCGATATAAAGTACCATCGGGAAGTAAGTCCCCCTCCGAAGCGCTTAACTTAGTGGATGTATCTATTGGAGTGGTGCACGGCTTACAAGAAGCCATGGATGCGCGCTGCAGTATTTCACGAGTGTAAGTTGCTTGGGACAAAAATAGGACTTGTTAGTCTCTTGTTGCTGTAATACCTAAAAATGATGAATGTCACCTAGATCAGTCATAGCAAACTCCCGAGATAAAGTGGTGATTATGTTACGCAACAGCATTGTATCAGGGGCGGTGAGGATGATGTCATCCACATATAATAAAAGATAAGTAGTACGCTTCCCATGGTGATAAATAAATAAAGATGAATCACATAAGCTGCTGCAAAAACCATGTGAATTAATATAGGTAGCAAAATGGGTGTACCATGCCCTAGGCGCTTGCTTAAGACCATACAACGACTTGCGTAACCGACATACATGAGTTGGGCGGCTAGAATCAATGAAATCTGGTGGCTGGTGCATAAATACTATTTCGATAAGGGTGCCATGAAGAAAGGCATTCTTAACGTCTAACTGATGGATTGGCCACGACCGAGAAACAACGAGGCTCAAAACAGTCCGTATGGTAGCCGGTTTGACAACCAAACTGAACGTGTCATGGCAATCAATACCCACGGTCTGAGACTTACCATTAGCCACCAAACGGGCCTTATACCGATCAAGGGTTCCGTCCGATTTAAACTTGTGACGAAATAACCAAATGCAACTAACTACTGGAGTATTAACTAGTCATGGAACTAGTTCGCATGTCTCGTTCACCTGTAAGGCTCTATATTCATCTTCCATAGCTAATCGCCAATTAGGGTCCGACCTTGCTTGGGTGTATGATTTTGGAATCGGGGAGAGAGAAGGGGCGATGGTGGTATGAAGGGTGAGACGGGTGGCAGGTTTGGATATACCGGATTTGGATTGGGTTGTCATGGGATGGGCGGAGCTGGGGGGAGGGCTTGTAGGTTGGTTGGTGGTGGATGAGATGAGGTAGTAGTGGAGGGGGGGCTTAAGCCGGGTGATGAGGGGTGGGGTTGGTTGTTTTATTACGGCGGGAGTATGTCTTAAGGGGGGTTTGGTGGGTGGTGGTATAGGGCGGACTTGGGGGGTGAGGAGGAGGGACAATATAGTTGGGTGTGGAGCTAATGTTGTTGTTAGAAGAGGTTGAGAAGTGTGGTGGAAGTGGATCATCATGGAAGGAATAAGAGGGTGGTTGTAGGCTAATGGAAAACGAGAAGGATTGTTCGTCAAAGGTAACGTGGCGAGAGAGATAAACCATACCGGTGGATAGGTCAAAGCACAGGTAGCCATGAAAGTTTTCCGGATAGCCAAGGAAAACACATTTGATCGAACGGGTGTGTAATCTATGCGGTTGCATGGCGGAAGTGTTTGGATAGAAGGTGCATCCAAAAACCCAAAGGTGATCATAGGGGGGTGTCGGTAATAAAGGGCAAAGGCGGGGGTAGAGAAGGTGAGGCGTTTAGTGGGTAATATCTTATGAAGGTACGTGGCGGTGTGGAATGCCTCAACCCAAAAGGAATGGGGTAGGTGGGCATGGGTGAGAGGGGTTCGAATGATGTCGTTTAGGTGACAGATCATGCGTCCGGCCCGTCCGTTTTGTTAAGAGGTTTGTGGACATGAAAACAGAAAAACAAGGCCATGCGTGTGAGCAAATGTTTTAAAGTCTTTGTTATCAAACTCACCCCCCGAGATCACATTGAAACATTTTGATTTTTTAGTTGAATTATGTGTGAATTAGATTGTGGAATTTTTGAAAGGTGGAAAAAGTTTCGGATTTAAATTTGAGGGGGTAGACCCATACGTAATGAGTATAATTATCTATAAGTACCATATAATATTTGTATCCTGATTTACTTCGGATTAAAGTGTAGGTTTGGTTATAAGTGTGGTGTTGGGTATGGCCGAACCCTTTAATTGGTAGACTAGAACCATTTCTGACAAAAATAGAGGTTATAAGAGAACTTGACAACGGACTAGTAATTTTACCTTGATCCGGAGTGAGATGTGATGAGGCATCAATGCCCATGTACTATGATTGATCCAAACCATGCAAGGGACCTGTTGCAAAGTTTACGTGAGGTCAGTTGGGTTGTAGTCTGAGAACCCTGCAAACGAGGCGAATGGGCCAAATGAATGGGCCGGAGGAGCCGAGAGTTGCTGGAGTGAGCCGCGTGTTGGGTTGGTCCAGGAGGATGTGGTTGATTAGGCCTAAAGGAATTGTTTATCCAAGATGGTGGTTGGGAGGCAAGTTATTAAAGTACAACTGATAAATCAAGGTGTACAACCTGTCTCAGCATATGGTGTTCTCTTATATGCTCATTTCATTGCTTCCATCGATTACCTCTCTGGAGCTGGCCGTCGGCTGCCCCCATGGATCTGACTGCCGATTGTATGCCAAAGATATTCTGCTGCTCGCGTCCACAAGATATTGCTGGTGGTGATGGTTGAGGTCGAACGATTCCTTATGTCCCCCGGTACTCTGTTTTCCACCTTTGGCAGATGTGGGTGTTGACGACAGAGATCTGCTGGTCCTTCTATCCCATGGTCTTCTTTTTGCTTCTAGTTGTCGCCGCCCAGCCCCGATGACCCGACATTCTTACTGGTCCCTAGGTGCTTCTAGTGACCCGACTGTCGACTTGCGTTGCACGAGGATCGAGGGGGAGATGTTATGGGGATTTGGCAAGTGGTTGCATGTTTCGCATCGACAGTGCTCTAGCGAGACGGTGGAGGGTGGCCCGCCATGGTCCGACGGGTCTGTGGATGGTGGCGCGCATCTGTTTAGCGTCGCCTCCAGCAGGTCTAATGACCGGCGATGGAGTGGCAGGTGATTGGTCAAAGTCGTTATTGCCTCTGGCTATTCTGTTCTGATTTGAAACCCTATTGATGCGACAAATTGATGATGATGCTTCATCTGAGATCGCAGGTCAATTATGATGGGGGTAGTCTCATCTAAGTCTGTGAATGAACAATTATTTTTTGGATACAACTGATTTAGACAGCATGGTACAAGCTGCTTTCGGATAGATGGGTTCGGTTGATGATGATGATGAGACACGCATGATGTGCTCCAAATTATACATATAAAACACATCAATTGCACATCAATTATTATAGAAACTCTTACTTAAAATGATGATTTGATAACTTAATCGTTCATATTGTGTTTTCAGGCTTGAAAAAGACTAAGATGAACAAAAGGAGCTTAAATAAGAAGAAATTAAAGAAAACCAAGCTTTGGAATTCAAGCATGGGACCGTGCCTCATGAGGCACACCCCCATGCCTAGCCTGAAACACACCCTCGTGCTAAAATCAACACATCTCCGTGTTTGTTAGTCCAACAGGACAAAAATTATTGTCCCTAAAAAGTAGTCACGGGGGTGTGACTACTCCAATCACGGGGCCGTGACTCGTAAGGCACGAGGTCGTGCCCCGATAGCTTCTGAGCGTACGAGCCGACCAACTTGCGTAAGCATTGTACTAGTACGGGGACGTGACTTTTAGGCACGGGGCCGTGCTTAAACACTCCAGAAAGCCTATTAATATGAGCGTATTTGCAACTTTGAAGGTAGCTTTTGGGAGGTGAAGTGCTAGTGTTCCCTCTCGGGAACCTAGCCTTTAGAGGTCCTTAGAATGTTTTGGAGGTCCATTCAACACTTGGAAGAAGCTCGGGATCGTTTAACATAATCCATAGTGGATCACCGGTTTAATTGTTCTAATTTACCGATGATTTCATTACTATCTAATATCTTTGTTGTTATGTTCAAGCTCATTATGAGCTAAACTTCCTTTATTATCCTAATTTAGTAAAACTTTATGTAACTTGTGATGAACTAATCGTCTGGTTTATATTATGTTAATTTTATGGTAATCTTGGGTAAACTTTTGATGGGTATCATGTACATTTGAAGGGTTGTTATACACTTATGATTTGTAATTGTGAATGTCATACATGGTTGAAAAATGTATGAACTAGCTTTTATTCATGAAACAGGTCTTCATAATAAATTCAAGGCTAATGAACTAGAAATGGTTATTAGAAATCATATCACCTTAATTTTTTGATCATTTACGGGTTTCCTTTTATTAGTCTGAGAAATCTATAGTAATTGTTATAGTTTTCTAATTAATGGTATGTTAAAAGAAATTTGATCTACTCTTTTTTTAACATTAAGTTATGTTTTTTTCAGAAATCGCATGTTGAAAGGTTACACGATATCTACCTACATTACTAGTGACTTTGATTGATCAGTTTTGTAAGTTGCTCATGCTGGTGTCCTTGTCACTACGGAGCTGGCAGACGAGAAATCCGCGTTGGCTCACGTTTATAAACATTAACATAATTACATTAATCAATATCTTTAACCACACCACAAATTCATCACAGTTACATAAGTATAATCTAAATTAGGATAATAGCATTACTTCACTGAAAGAATCATCAAAAGTCTCAGTCTATTTTATCTGTATTTATTTATCGTTATTTTGTTTAACTTATCATTTTCTAAAATATAAAACTAATAGTCAATTATAAAAGTTGTTGAGTAGGCTTAGTGTGTCCACGGATTGATACTCGGTTCTTAACAACACTATATTAACTCACGACAGGTACACTTGTCTTCTGTGTGCGTAGTTTAGTATTTGTAATAACCATTTAAAACTGAATCTATGCGAAAATCATTATCAAAATATATATACTATCCGCACACATCGACGCATCTGCGACAACTATAAACGTGTAAAGATTGTTCCTTTGATTGCATTTTGAATCTAATTTTATTGGTCAGTTTCGTTTTTTATTGCTTATAATTACTTTGATGTGTTGGGGTTGTCTCGGTTGAGAAGGATTGGCATGACAACCTTAAACTTATGATGGTGATGACTATGCAGGTTGACGCGTTTTGTCATGGTTCTATTCCGTAGGCTTGCATTACATGTCGGCGATGATGATCAACTAAAAATGTCTCGTGCTTGTTGTTTTGGCGTGGCAAGCGGTTGTTTGCAGCTACTAATGAATGACACTTTTGAACCTTTAAAATGTTATATTCTATGGTTAGTAGCCGTATTCGAATGCCAGTTCTAGTCCCGATTATAGCAGTTTTCATGATGGGGCGGTTGTTCAAACGTGGGTTCAAACGTCCATCACATGCATGATGGAGAAGATGTTGGGACACGGGTTCGAATGTTCATCACACATACAATGCGCATTGATGGACACCACTAGTTTATATAAATAGTTATGTATTGAACATTTTATTACGAAACCATATATTTAAGATCATGATTTATGTATTATTGCTTTTGTTCCAAAACACTATTTTATTTTTGTTATGAATTACATTCCATTTCTACTGATGTATATATAACTAGGTTAGTGCACCGTATGTTACACGAGTTGAATAATTAAAATATTAAATAGTTAGTAACGAAAATTTGTTAATTGTAAAATGATATTTTAAGATAAGATATTATTGAAATTATGTATGAGTTAGGATATTAAATAATAAAAAGATGATATCAGTCTTTTTAACTTATCTTTTTTAATTTTTTGTGTTTTCTAAAAAAGTTATTTTTAAATATTTTGTTTCAAATTAAACCGTTTCTAAAAAATGTCACTTTTAAGAATATTCTTATTATAACTTTGAAGTTTTATTATTTTTGTTTCGTGCAAAATTTATTTTTTAAAAAGACATGTGTTAAAATATTTTGTATTTTAAAAAAGTATGATGTTTTAGAAAATATTCATATTTTATAAAAAGTTATTAGTTATAGAAAGATCACTCTTAATTTATTAAAAAATATTTTTAATATAAAAAAAGAATTAAATAATATGATTGATAGTTAATGCAATTATTTATTAGAAAAGAGTAGGGGATAGTTTGATTTAGGAGGTGTAGATTTATAACATGTGTCCATATAAAGCTTCTTTTATTAGCATAAATTAATTCCTGTAACATATCACACTTAAATTCTTTAAATTCTTCACATATAAATTTGAAATTATATTATATATATGTATTAAATAAATGTGTAAAAGTTATTAGATGACAAATATAACAAATGAAAAATCGTATCATAAAGTTAAAGAGTAATAAATTGTATTTGCTTTATAAATAGTTGAGTGAAATCGAGTAGTCTAAATGATTATTATTATTTTTATTTTACATGTTTTTGATAATAAATTTTTCCAGACACCATGATGGATTATAAAGTTCTAATATTAGTTCAATTTTACATAGATCTTTAGTAGTCGTGTTAAAAATATTAGATACCTTCTTATCCTCGAAGATTACACTCATATATGATTTCTTAACTGTTTTTATATAGCGCAAGCAGACAGGTTGCAATTATGTCAAGGTTGTAAACGAGTCAAGCTTAACTCCAGCTCTTTGGCTCAAAAATGTATATAAGAAAAACACTTATTCAAAGCCGGTTTAAAACATTATACATATAGTTAATTACATGAAAAGTCCATGTACTTAGGTTTGATTTTACTTTTGATCCGTATGTTTGAGAAATAAAAAATAAAGTTAGTTATAAGATGGGACCCACCCACCACTTCATCTTCAATCTTCACCCTTTCTCTATTAACCCTACTAATTCTCTCCCACCATCACCACTATCTTCTATCTCCGGCACCACCTCCTGTCGTTGTCACCTGCCACCATCAATCCATCATCACCAGTCTGTCACCACAACAAGTTCGCACCTCCTACCCTCGGCACCTACCATCATTGTTGTTTTCTCACGCCGCTGAACCAACATCACCACCACCTCCGATCTACCACCCCCACTACCACCATCTCCGATCTACCACCCCCACCACCACCACCTCACAAGCACCACCACTTTCTGATCCACAACCACTACCACCACTACACAAGCCCTACCACCACCACTACACAAGCACCACCACCTATGATACACCATCACCATCACATGAGCACCACCACCACCACGCGAGCATCACCACATTTGATCCATCACCATCACACAAGCTCCACCATGGTCAATCCCCCTCACATCTCTCTCTCTCTCCCTCCCTCTCCTCTCTCTCTCTCTCTCTCTCTCTCTCTCTCTCTTTCTCTCTCTCTTCATCCCTCACTCCCTCAATCTCTTGCTCTCCCTCCCTCTTTTTCTTTTTATAACTTAAAATGACATTTTAGTCATTTTTAAAAGTTTAACAGAAAAAATTGACGTCCATTTACGTTACGGACCTTTCTTGTTACGTTTTGATAAATGCTTGGACCGACCTTATGATTTCTCAAATCTAAGGATCAAAAGTGAAATCAAACCTAAGCACAGAGAAGTGAGAAGATCGATTGACGGTCGACTTTCGCACTTCGATCACATTATACAAGTTACTCAGTTTAGACTTTTTTTTACATATATCGTATTATAGGAGTCCAATTTTTATTCTTGTCATGGACCTAGGGTCTTTTGGGAATTCTCGAGTCCGACATGCTTTCATGTAATTAATTAACCCTTACACATATTTATAGATTTAGAGGAACAACTGAATTTTATATTGAAGTAGTTACTCATAAAACTCGATGCATGCAAACATTATTATTTATTACAAACGTTAGATATATATAACTAACATCCCATTACAACACATGCATGCATAACATCATCACCGGAGATTAACTCACGGAGACCGTACGCCGTTCACCCCCGCCGGACCGCCCATATCTCCGCCACCACCAACCCCTGCATCACCCAAATATCCACCGTTACCCGGCCCAACTCCGCTGCCACCACCACCATAGCCCCGCCCCATCCCGCCACCACCATACCCTTGATCTCCGCCACCACCAAAGCCGCCGCCACCACCACCACCACCTCCACTTCCAAACCCCTGACCACCTCTTACCCCACCACCACCACCACCACCATATCCCTGACCAACCCCACCAGGCCCGCCGCCAAGTCCGCCAAGTCCACCAAGGCCGCTACCGATATTGCCGCCAATGCCACCGCCTATTCCACTACTCATTCCGGGAATAGCTCCGCCGAGAAGCCCACCCCTGCCCATGCCAGCTCCACCTCCCATACCAAAGCCTAAAGCACTTGCTTCCACCTCCTTGGGCGGAACCGCTGGCGGCTCCGTGGCGGAGATGGCGGAAAGAAGAGCACCGGTGAGCAGAAAGTAGAGGAGTTTAGAAGTGAAAGAAACCATTTTTGCAGAAAATGATAATCTTAATTTTGAAAGAGATGAGATGGTTTTTATAGAGGGTTGTGGTGTTGCATGCATGCATGAACATTAAATGTTGGTTTGTTTCGAGTCTTTGTGACATTATTTAATCAACACAGACCATGAAAACTGCCCTAGTTCAAACAAATAAAACATTCATACTATTAATAAATACAAGAGTTAATTAAATGGGTGGTCCCTAGGGTCATAAAAATTACTAATATATTTTTTGATGTAGGAGGTATTTTTGATAATTTACGTTTGGTTAAGAGAAAAAATTAACGTCCATTCACGTCAGGATGACCATCCTTGTTATGGTAAGGGGACACTAAAGAATTAATTAATTTTTCAAAAGTTGAGACAAACTTTGCGATATGGGTTTATCACAAGTAAGATAGAGATCAAATGTTAATCTTTGTTCATTTTGATAACTCATTAACCCAAGTAGTGATTCACAGCAAACCACATCGTTACTGTAAGTTAAAGTTACAGTGATAAAACTAGTGGTCCACAATGAACGTTAAAAAATAAAAAAAAAATATAGCAACACTATACTAGATTTAAAGATATTAACACGATGTGTTTAATTGTGTAATTTGTATAAAAAATAACATCGCATACAAAACTTTAAAATGTTTAAAAAAGGGTGAATCTTTTTAAAAGGGATGGAAATTTTGAAAATGGGAGAAAATCATTACATCAATGGGTAATGCGGTGTAAAAGTTTGTTACGCTGCATAATTATGATGTAAGTGTTAATTACGTTAGAGTTAACAGGTAATCACAATAAACAAAGGTTAATAAATGAACCTTACCCATCACAAGTATCATCCATGTAATTAACTCAAAATATAAATACAAACTTTTTATGTGCTTGGGCTTTGGATCAGGATCTGTTGGGTCAAAGTAAACTGATCTATATTAGGATAGATGGGATAGTTTATTGTTGTAACAGTTATTGATAAATGTTTTAAGCGTAATGTGATCTTGGGTTAACCACCTTAAGTTGGTCTAGTGGTAGGTGACTAGGGTTCTCCGAATTGAAGGAGGTATGTGTAACATATTAGGCAATTTTCGCATCGGTCGTGGACAGAAGAGATGTTAGGTTCATATAAAATGTTCAGCCTCTAATGTCATCGATACGTTTTGGACGTATTGGCTGTGGATGAGAGGAGAACTCCACAGTTAAACGTGTTTGGATGTCAACAATTTAGGGAATGGTGACCTCCTGGGAAGTTTTCAATCGAGCAACAAAAAACAAATCCATAAGCTCTTCGCAAGCAAATCAAACAATATTGGTGGTATGATGGACTAGATGTTACAATATGGGTTCAACCCCCATTAGTTGCACATCTTGGGGGGGTGGGGGGTGGGGGTGGGGGTAGTCCCTTACATTGATCGGGAGCTCAGATTAATGTTATGCACATTGTGATCTTGGGGTAGAATTAGTGGTTCAAAGCTCATCCTTTGCCTCTAGGTAACTTGTTAAGATGCATTGTCTTGTGTGAATTTCTTGGGTGGGGGTACCACTGGCCGGTTAATGACTAGCAATGCTTAGTTTTTTGAAAAATATATCTAAATTGACATTCTGTTGGTAAAATGATATGTTTTTCAATGAAATGGTTATAGTTCAAAACCTACAAAGTGCATATATAAAGTATAGTTGGTGTGTATTGTAGTGAGATTGTGTTCGCTAATAAAACGTGTAATTATCGATTACATAAGTAATTAAATGTAAAGCGTGGCATGATGAACTTTGATCTTAAGACTTAACTAGTTGTATATCTTTATTTATTGTTTCATATACATCCATCCATGTATATCGTGCATCATGCATGATAAACCTATACACATGTATATTTCAATATCCAATTATATTTGGAATCTAATACATGTGAATAATCAATAACATATCTGTTTGACATAGACAAATGCATATTGTTGCTCATTTATATATTTGACTTTTATAATATACCCACACATGTTCACTATCCGTTATAACATCTTTTAGCACCTATACATGCATATACATACTCTTCGAATTTATATAAGGTTACTATTTTAATCTACCTTACAAATGATGTGTATTATCCTTGTTAACAAAACATCTTTTAGCCCCTACACACATGTATATACTGTTCTATCTTGCTCTCACATGTCTTCTTCAATTGTCTTTTTAAGCCTCTTGCAAACTTAGATAAAATCAAATGAGAGCAAACAAAGGGATATTAGTCCTTTTAATTTAGAAGAGAGGGTGAGAAAAATCAAATTTGCATATTATTTCCTTCAAGAAACACTGTCTTTTTAGAAGGTCAATTTTTTATATTACCCTTCTCGCCTCTTAAATAGATTATATTATTTCACCTAATTACAAAAGTGGCATAAATGCATACAAACCATTAATCACTAGTAAAGTGGTAGAGTTTGAACTGGTTTATAAAGGGTGGGGGCGAAAGTAAATTTTTTAAAAGGTTGGAGCGAACTCAATATGTAAAAAAAATTTCAACTGTCAGTCTAAAAATTAATACTAACGACGAAAAAAAACTTCGCCCCTGCACTCATAATATATGAATATGATTGGTTATTGTTGTTCTTGTAATATTTGTGATTCTACGTTGAACCATCTCCCGTCTCTCTCTCTCTCTCTTTATGTAATATGAGGTTTTTGATGTATTCTAGCTATATGTTTCACTTTTTTAATACCAAACACTTATATTTGTATAAGATAATAATGTGCACTAGTATGTTGTATAATACCAGTTTTTGATATAGATAAATATAAAACACATAAACTAAGATGTCAAAGCTCAACTTCTCTCTCTCTCTCTCACACACACACATATATATATATATATATATATATATTATATATATATATATATTATATATATATATATATATATATATATATATATATATATATATATATATATATATATATATATATATTGAATGTATGTATTGTAAATGTAGGGATAATTTAGGAGCCCTACCACCAACTATTTGGTTAAGTGGTAGTCTCATGACTTTTTCTAGGGAGGGGTTGTGAGTTCGAGTCCTACTAGCAGCAAAATGCTGTTGGTGGCCGGGTTTTACCGCAGTGGGCCTTCGAGTGGTGAGTTTTCCCTGGAATTGATGGTTGGTGGGCTTGGGCTACCCAACGTTATCTGTTCTTACGGACGTATGGGGTGCATTTGCGCTATTGAGATACCCCAAGTAGCCGGGCTTTAATTAGTTGTCCGTTAAAAAAAAATGAGGAGCCCCAACCACCTTTGGTCTAGGAAATAGTTTTGAATTTCACTCACTTTCACAGTTTTGACATTCTTGGTTTAATGCCATTCGATCTAACAATTTCAACCTATTTATGTAAAATCAAACTATTTGAGAGGAAGAGTTAAATGCCATTTGACAAAACCGTGGTACAGAATATTATGCAAGACAGCCTTGAATTCATCTTACATCGTAATCAAGTGTCTGTGTGTATTTATGAATTGTATGTTTGTGAGGCACTGAGGCTACATAAATGCCTATTTCGTTTAAGAAAAGAAATAGGATTTCCTCGTGTAAACCATAATTGATATTGGATAATAATTTACACTAATAATTTAATCAATTTTACTAATTATTTTAACTTCAGTTAATAATAGTAAAGTTATATAATTATTATAGCTTTACACTTATTACTTTATACTTATTCCACTTATAATTAAGAAAGTACTATTTTTAGTTTTATGGGCGGACTTAGTTTGAATGGACCAAAATCATAGGAATACAATTTTTCACATGTATATGAAAATGTATGTACGAGTTTTATGATTGACATCATTATTTTTTGGATGGTACTCCATTAGTTATAAAAAAAATATATATTTAAATCTAAACCTTCAAGAAAAAGCCTATGAGTTAATTAATTTAATAACTAAATAAGCTCACTCCTACTAAATACTCATAAAGCCCATGATTTAATTAAATTAATTAGCCCACTCCCAAAGAAAATTGCAAATTACAATCAAAACTCAAGAGACTCAATAAGGATTTTTCGATTGGAAGACAAAGATTCAAGATTCATCACCAATCGTCAGTACTATGAGGTAAATAATTTCAACATCGTTTTTGATATGCAAATTCAAGAGTTTTGAAAACTATTTTAGTGAGGTAACCACAGAGTTGCTTGCACATATGAGTTCTTTAAGCCCATGTCGTAACTTTAGTGGCTTAAATATACCAAACTTGCTTAAGTTGGCCATGATATATCCACATTATTTTGATTTTGATAAAAGAGACAAACTTAAGTACAAACTCAATAACTACATTGTTAATGTGAAAAAAGATATGAGGTTTGCAAAATGAATAGGGTAAGTGATATTGCCATAAGGATGATGGAAACAATTAAGAAAACACATTGATTATCCGTTGGTCTATCGTTTACTTATAGTTATTGTTAGTTTTACCGGTTGGAACAAGTGTTGAAAGAAGTTTTTCTTTGATGAAATATGTGAAGACAGAATTGCATATTCAAAAAATAAAAACTCGTAAGCAACAACTATAAGATGTTTTATTTTAATTCTTAAAGACCATTGTTTTTATATTATGTGCTTTTTACATTAATGGTCATTTATTTTTAATTATTGTATCACATTTTTATTATATGACCAACCTTATCCGACCCGACAATTTTTCTATCCGCTCCCATAAAATCAGAGCCTTTAAAATTAGTGAATCCATGGAATTTATTTTTGGATCCACCATTGCTTATTTCATTGATAATCATCCTTCGGGTTGGTCGGTTTTTTCACATGTATCAGGTATAACCATTTTTTCCGTGTGGTTAAAATAACATGTTAGGATTTTTATAGCTTGAAACATGATCATAAGCTAAACTGAAAATTGATTAAACTAGGATTTTGAGGTCGTGCTTCGCGGCGAGACTTTAATTGTTTTCCTCACGATACGCGGTGTGACTTCTGTCATTATCGGTTCAATTCCTCTCAACACGTAAAAGTAAATACAGATAAAGGTTCCGATAACACCAATACCAGCAACAAAGATGTTCGCTCATAATCAATTTTGTTCGTCATGGCACTACCACCGTAAGCACACTCTATATACCCTACAATACTCGAGTTTTATATAACTCCGTTTTCAAAATTTAATTATATCAGAAGGTTGATAAAAAACTAAAGTCGGACACGTATTTCGTTTTAAAAAAAGAACAAACGAAAGTTATTCACCCAGATTTCGCTATGGAAGTTAAGTCGTTTTTTCCCCGCACTAAGGTGCTCGAAATACAAACTTAAAAACTTAAGTGGCCAAAATCAAAACGTTACAAACTATTGTAGCCAAAGCGTTCAAAACGCTAACCCAATGACCAAAATATGAAATTTATAAACATTAATGTATCAGTTTTTAAAGACAACAAACTTTTGTGGCCAATTTGAAAAACTCAAAACTTCACCTACTAAACTAATGAAAGTTCCTTATTTACAAAAAGAAAAAAGTATGGGTCCAATATGCAATTATGGAAAATCTACTGTGGTAGAGTCGATGTTTTTAATATATATAATAATTATTAAATACTCAAGCATAGGTCTAATAAGAGTTCTAACTTTTTGTTAATGCCAGACTATAATCATTTCAAAATAATATTTATTATTATTTTATTTAATACATCTGTATTCCAATAAAATAAAATAAAAACTTTCGCTGCTTTACACATGCTTAGGTCACATTTTTCACTTATCACGTTATTGATGTAGTCGGTAACAAATTTACTAAATTGTTAAAGTTTAGTTTTGTCTACTAATTTCTGTAATTTTATAAATGGTAAACAATTTATAAATTAACTAACTTATACGTCTTCTGTCATAAAAGACATTTCTACTATGTGATTTGTATACGTGAAAAGTTATCTTAAATTCCGATGTGATATGTCAAATGATATATTAGTGGAAAATATGACTAATGTCTTAAGTTAACACACTATAATGTGTAATGTTTATGAAAAAAAAAATGCTCCTGAATTCCGTAACATATTAAAGAATTATGCTTTAAAAAATTTTGGGTGATAAAAATGTCCACAAGTTGTTCCGTCCTCCTAGGTTAGCAACTGATATAACAAAATATGAGATTCGATCAGATCTTAGTTCTTAACATTTAAGATCAGTATTTAAGGTTTAGAAAATAAGGTTGAACAAAACCCACAAAATGTTCAAATAGTTTGCCAGAAAACTCTAATTTTCCAAAAAAAAAATCATCAAAACCTCTATATATGTAGTAGGGTCGTCTCTGAGATTTTTGGTGCTCTTTACTAGTACTAAAAATGCCCCCTCTAGAAAATGTAACTACTAAAACATTGTGTGAAAATTCAATTTCTTTTTTTTTTTCTTTTTGTTTGTGACTTATTAGGCCTAGTATAGAACATGTAATTATTATAAAACTAATATTTTTTCGTATATATGTTAATCGAGGTATGGCACCTGAAAAGAAAAAAATATTTTTGGCCCCTTCTAGAATATGGGTTCTGTACGATTGCCTATCTTGTACACCTTAAAACGACCTTGAATATTTTTAGATAGGACCCCTCCATCACTGCAACACACACTCGACTACAAGTCATGATACAAACACTTTCACATGACTATTTGTCCTTTGCTTGCGCAACCAATTGCCATCAATGCGCGCACACAAGGACCCATAATAAAATTGTTACACACCCAACAACGGCTACTTATAACAATGAAACTAACTCTAAATCCAAAACTGTAACAAACAATGCCTTTTGTGCGTGCAACCTTGTCATTTTATGTGTATATATGGTTACAATAATCTCCTCTCTCAAATTCCAATATGCCAATTATGTAGCTCCAACAGAATTATTAGCTAGTGTGAATAAATAAAGTATGTTGTGGTTCAACAAAAAAAAGTATTGATAAATGTATTTACAAAAATCACGAGCACCTTAAATCAAAGCATAAGCAAATGAAAGAATTGTGTTTGTGTCGGGGAATTTGAGCGGTTTTGTTAGATTAATAAATAAAAAAGTAAATAACACATATTATATATATATATGTGTGTGTGTGTTTGTGTATTTTACTTCTTATGAAGTGTAACTTTTTTTTGTTTGACTCAAGTCACACAATGGATCTTCTTGGGTTCGATTATTCGGCCCAAGGTGTTTTTTAGTTTAGTTTTTTTGAACGGCAAATGTGCGACCCTACTTCGGAGAATAAATGTTATCTAAATCGGGTCCACCTATCCGTTTCCTAGCCGGGACCGCACCTCAACCCCCTCAGAAGAAAACTCATTGTTGAGAAAATCCTTTAGGTTAACTATGTGCATTTTGCTTATAGTGAGACTTGAACCCATGACCTTCTTTTTATATACATGTAATGGGTAACTCACTTTAATTACTTGAGCTAAGAACCATTGGTAGTTTAGTTTTTAACTTGTCACTCTCTCTCTATCTCACACCCACATGTTTTTTTATTTTTATTCTTATTATTTGATCTTTTTTCTATTTTAAAATTTACATTTAAATTTATACATATTTAATTTTGAAACGTTTAGGTACGTCATGTTTAGCCATAGTTCTATATTTTGGTCATACATTTTTCTAAAGTTGTCTACAGGTTTCTTTTACAAAGTAGATTTCAATATTTCATTTAACCTAATACTAATAATTGATTAGATGTGATGACACATGCTATTATCATTTTTTTTTCTAACATTCATTTTTCGGCCTAAACTATTTGTTATTTTTGAAAAGTCAAACAAAAGATTTTCAAATTTTTTCTTTCTTTCTCTCTTGTATTATATATCTAAGTCACTTTTAAATCAATAATGTTTAAAAAACATTTTTTATTAAATAAAAACTATTTATTTTGATTAAATTAACTTTTTTCAAAATATAATTTTTTAAACTATGAGTTTTTTAAAAAAATATGACTTTTTTAAATTATAAAATATTTTTAAATCAATAATTTCAAAAAATAAAAAGTTTTATATAAAACCAAATTTTACAAAATAAAAATTTTAAAAAGTTAATTAGAACCTGGAGTTTAAACAACGAGATATTGATAAAAAATAAAAAATTTCAAAGCAATAATTTTTTAAAACAAAAGTTTTAAAAATAATAAGTATATTTTATCAACTAACCAAAGTACTTACTCATACGTAATTTCAATCATAACTTATATCAAAATAGTTTTTACAGTTCCTAACACTTCATTAATAAATATTTAATGTTCTTCTTATTCAACTCTTGTAATACACGAGTTTATAGACTAGTTTTATTATATTCTTGTTACACGAAATTTTTGTAAATTCATTTTAGTGTTTCTTTTATGAATTATTTATAATTAATTTAAAACATATATTTTCTTGTCTCTCAGCACTTTTAAATTGAAATTTTTTTGTACATGTCAAATCCTTTGTTACGACGTGTTTATTTTTATATAGATTTCGATATAAATTTTGTGCAAAACTAAGCCAGGCCAAATATAATATTTTTTTTTACTTTTTCTTTAAATTAGATTTTGGAGCTTCATAATGCTTATTTTTGAAACAATATAATTGCCGTTGCGTTGTTCTTATTTTATCCACGTTTCGGCAAAAAAGTTTATTTACAAGTAGCGACGTAGATTTTGTTTAAACCCTGTGTTTTGTGTTTGTTTGACAAACCATTCCATTACTAAGTTTTCGTAATTTTAATATATTTATAATAAACTTTTAAAAATATGGTATTGTTTAATTTATTTTAAGATTATTTCATTTATCTTTAATGTTATATATATCTACGCTGCAATATAGATTTTTGTAAGACCGAGCTGTGTCAGATTTAATTTATTTCCTGATTTTAAACATGTAATTTATATCGTAACACACAACTTATTCCCTAGTTTAGTTTAAGTTAAAACTAGTTTTGTACCCCTCGCGGTGCTATGGAATCGCATGTTATGATGGGAAACAATGGGGATGTTTGGCTTTAAAAGTGGATTGTTTTAAACATTGAAACCTTGTTTAAAAACAAAAATTAAAAACAACAATTTACGAAGATATTAAATCGAGATTCGTTATTTGATGGCTTTATTAAAATTTAGTGGTGGAAATATGAATTGGTTGAAAAACAAAAAAAAAGTTGGTTAATCTGTAAGAGGTGAACTATAAATTGGTTAAAGAAAAAGAAAATAAATAAGTTTATTAAAGTGGAGGGGTGTAAATACAAAATTCATACTAAAAGCCAAAATTATAAAATATGCATTAAACACTTGTAATTTATGCATAAACACTTTCAAGTTTAGTAATTGTTATTAACTAAGAAAGCCTGTCATGTCTTAATGTATAATAATAATAATAACATAATGTACCATACCAATATACATAAACAAGTTGGTAATTAGTAGGGCTAGCAATTTTTGACACGAACCTGTTAATACGACACGACACGAACTTGTTAATATGAAATAACACAACACAAAGTTAACAGATTTCGTGTTTGTGCTTAATAGGTTTCGTATCATTAACAGATCGACATGTTTAGACACGATAAAAATCGTGCCTTGATAGGTTAAACACCTATTAATCTATCAAGACACCTGTTTAAACCTGTTTATATTTATAACTTAAAAAAATCATTATATATGTCATTGTTATTTACATTCATTTAGAAATTTTATCGTTTGTCCAACCACTTTAATCAAATACTACTACCACAATGCCACTAATCAAGTTTCCCACCTCTCCAGACTTTGTCTATTAAAGAACCTTTTTAAATTATGCTATCGATTGATTAACATCTTTATGGACTTTTGTTTCAAATATACTAAGGATTAACATGTTAGGTATTATGTATTATTTAAAATTTTTATGAACTTTTGACAACTTTTATTTATTTATTTTTATCATGTCTATTAACATGTTTTATCGTGTAACTTGTTTCTAAACAAGTTCATCTTCATGTTTGGAAAAATGACACGATTAGCTATCGTGTCGTGTTCGGGTCAGCACTTATCGAATTCATATCTTATCATGCCGTGGCTGACCTGTAATGCCGGTCTTAGTAATTAATAGCATTTAAATTGCAATTAATCCTAATTAGCAATATTATGTGTGAAAGCCATACACGTTATTTCTAATTTTCAAATCATGTTTGCATTCTAATAGATTTGAAAACTCAATTTTCCAGTCGAATTAAAACATGTAATTTTTGTAGTGAGACATATGAATTTGAATTATATAATTTATATATTTATATATAAAATACATGTATTCTTTTTTTTATTAGAGTAATTTTGGAGAATAGTAGCAACATTTTAAAAGTATTCAAATTAAATGACTAAAGTTTAAAAAGTGTTCCAAACTCAGTTTTCATGTTTTATTTAAATTATAGGTTTTAACATGTTTTTTAGCATGCTTTCTTTTCTTGTTTCAATTATATTTTCCCTTGTTTATTGTGAGAGTGAATAATTAAAACACTTTTAAGCTTGATTACGATTTTGTGAAATTTTATTTTATTTATTGTATCTGTATTATTTATTTATTTCTTAAAGTTTGGGTTATTCGAATTAACTAGAATTCAAATTTGTTTTTTGAGTTCAGATTCGAATTTGGTTTGAAGTAGTATTAAGCCATTTGCGTTGCGACGGGGGCGTAAAACCGTGTTAAGTAGCATCAATTTCACATCATCGTCAACGACCATCAACACTGGAAAAATTCATATAAAAAAATGAAAAAAAGGTTGAATGGAAAGTAGGCGTTAAAAAGACCATGCACGTGAAATGGGAAAAAATAGGCCTAAAAACGTTGAACCACACGCGCACGTTGCGGCATGCTAACTCATATAATTTAGACTAAAACGTAAAATGAAAAATTTATAAAAGACGAAAAGTATAGAGAATCAAAGTTGAATATGAAAAATTATAGGGTTAAATTGTAAAATATGTAAAAGTATTAGGATTAAAAGTAAAAAAATTTAAAAATAAAAAACCCTCAAAAATATGTACAACCCATTAAAACTAAAATACCACCCATGATGCATATAAAAGTTAGTAATTAATAATATATATAGTCCGAATTCAAAGTCAAATTCAAATTTAGTTTCAAAATTTTTAATTTTTAAATATAAATAACTTTGAATCTTGTTACTCTAATAAAATGGTAACTAAGGGTGACACATATTATCATCACATTCTTTCTTATTAAAATTTTTCCGCTTCTCTATGCTATTAACTACTACATTAATTACTAATAATTTTATTTAATTATTTTTTAGATTAAAAATAGTTTTTAATAAATTAAAGAAGAAATCTTTTTATTAATGTTATTTCAAAGAAACAAAATTTATAAAAAGATTTTTTATGAAACATCAAACTTTTTAAATACGAAATATTTTAAATTTGATGTTTTTAAAAAGTAAAGTTTTTTATAAATAAAAAGAATTAAAATTGGGAGTTATAGTAAAGAAATTTTTGAAAATGATATATTTTTTCTAAAAACGGTTTGTTTTGAAAAAAAATTATTTAATTTATTTTTTGTAGAAAACAAAAAAAAAATTAAAAAACAAAAGTAAATATCATTGTTTATCACTTATAGTAATTACTTATATGTGATTTCAATTGTATTTTATCTTAAAATATCATTTTATAATTAATATATTATTATTTTATTTAATATTTTATTTATTCAACCCGCGTAAACACCATTAAGCTCCTTAAAATGCTACAGTGACAAAATAAATAATAATAGAAGTACAAATAAATATAACATAACCATCAAACTATAACATAATATTAAAACCATGTGTTACGACGATAACTCAGTGAATTAAAAATAAAAGAAAATAAACTTAATTGAACTTTTGAGTTGGGAAACTAAACGCTTACAACACCATTACCTAGTATCATTCATTAATAGCATTCACAGTGAATTTTTTATTTTTATTCATATAATTACATTAAAAATTATTTTTTTTCTCACCTTTTTAATTATATAATATTTTTTAATTATACTCTTATTAGTATTTTTTTCTCTCTCCTTTAATCACAACCACTTTAAAAAATATTAAAAATTTTATAAGGATTAAACAGTGATTTTTCAAATATACCAATCAACAATAACATGTTCTCTCTACTTCACTCACAACCACTTAAAACCATTCCATATAATATAAGAAACACACTCACATCTTTTTAGGGATTCCAATGTGAATGCTCTAAGACCAAACAAAGCGTAGCTACTAATTTTTATGGTAGAATCTCGTGATTTTGTTTCAGATACTTGCTTTCATTTTCGAATTTCATATATAAAATCTTATGAACGTGCTTGTTTCATTTTCGCCAAAAAGATTCACCAAGTATATTTCTTTGAAGGATTGAGCAACAAAAACATCTTTGCTAAAAAAAAAGGTTCAAATACAAAATGTATTCTTGCTACAAAGTATGAGAAGACACAATGAGTCAAAAAAAAGTCACAAAAAATTATATCTCACAATTTAAATCGAATTTCAAAAAAGTAATTCCGAGCTTTTGTTCTCCTAACTGTCCTCAGCAAGAAAAAAAATAAGCAAAAAATAAAAAAAAAATTAACGTTTTTTTATTGCGTCATTTATGAAAGACACAATGACGTTACTGTGTCATTATGAAAAACACAATGACGTCATTGTGTCATTATGAAAGATACAATGACGTCATTGTGTCATAAAAGACACAATGATTATTTATTTATTTATTATTTATTTATTTTTTCTGAAAGAGGACAACGAGAGGAACAGAGACTCCGAAGTACTTTTTTGAAATTCGATTTAGATTGTGAGATATAATTTTTTTTGTTACTTTTTTAGCCCCATTGTGTCTTCTCACACTTTGTAGCAAAAATACACTTTGTCACCCTTGCTCAAAAACACAATCAAATTATACAACATTTTGATGTAAAATCTTAATAGCATGAGTAGCTTAGTGGGATTATTTATTCACCATTTGGACCTTCCTTGAATACCAACCCATAGGCTTTCATACGGTATTTTGTTTAATTTTCTATTTTAATTTTCTGTTTACATACATACATACCACACTTTAACCCAATATATGCGGGTTTGAGCCCAAGCTTCCCAACCTCCACCCCGGCTAGTTCTTTGGTTTTTAGTTCTCCTTTTTTGGCTTTAAAGTTTCTTTCATTATTTAACTAAAATTACTTTTATCAGTTACCTAAATTGTTTTTGGAATGCTTAATTATAGTAATATTTAAGGGATAAATTTCATATTGTAATTTTGGTTTCTTGTTTAATTTTATTATTCAACTAGTATTTTTACAACAAAGTAACTTTTATATGAATTATCAAATATCAAATATATCATTGCAATTTACGTTCAGATGTTAAAAATCCAGCAGCCTCAATGTATAGTATATTTCATTAGTTTACCTAAAAAATTGATTGATATGATTTAGGCTCTAGGTTACTTAAATGATTTCACATGGCACACTTAAGTATGAAAGCCGTATACGTTATTTCGAATTTTCAAATCGTGTTTCTATTCTAATAGATTTTGAAATTTAATTTTCCAATCGTTATATGTGATTTAAGAAAGAGTTATATTCCTATTTATTGTATGTATATTATACATTATTTTTTTTCTCATAATTCCGGTTATTTGAATTAACACTAGTTTTAGAATTCTAATTTGAGTTACTTAAAAGAAAAGAGTAATTTACATGAATGGTACTTGGGGTTTGAGGCAAACCATAGATTTGGTATCTAAATTTTAATTTTAATTTTTAAGGATTTGGTCCTCATCAACCATGTTTTGCTTTCATATTTAGTCATTTCTTTTAACATCGTTTATTTGATCAGTAAACTTTTAGTATTTTGAATTTAAAAAAACTAGAAAAACTTAAAAAAAAATAACCCCCCCCCCCCCAACCACCTTTTCATGGCCGCTCACAGTTCCAAAACCACCCTTTGTATGTGCAATTTGATTAGAAAGAACGATTCCTACAATTCCAAAATTAGATATGTCATAAACCAATGATGCTCTGCTCGATCAAGTGCTTAAGGTGAGATACATTAAGATTTTAGTAAAATAAGAGGTCTTGTGTTCAAGTTCTACTAGTGATAAGAAAATGTTCTAGGTTGGGTTAGATGGTTTTTTCTCACCTAAAGCCGTGAGTTTCCTCCTAAAAGTGGTCTTGATTTCAGACTAGAGTAATGGAGATGAGCTGATGCGTTAGTGGGCCGTCAATGATCCTTTAGTCGTTAAAAAAAAATATCTGCCATGAATCATCGCTGCAAATTTCAAACCGTTTGGCTCATAGGTCTACATGGCTTCTTTTCTTACGACCAAGAATCATCGTTGCGGTCCTAAATCATCTTCTTCCCCGTTTGGCTTCGAAAGTCGATTTACCAAGAATCATCGCTATAGTCTTCATTTGCTACCAGAATGATACGAAGCTCCACTATGTGCCCACGTTTTGCATGCCACTACAATCAATTAGTTTTATTTATGATTTTTTTTTGTTAGCATGTAATCCATGATCATGTATCTTTGTTTCTTTATATTGTAATTAACTAGCTTTTATAACTCGTGCATTACATAAGAAAATATAATTAATTGAAATTACGTATGTATAAATACTATAAAGAATTAATAAAATAATAATATCAACTTCTAAAACTTTTTTTGTTTTCTTAAAATTCTTTAGCATTTTATTTCAAAACAAACCGTTTCATTTTAGAAAATTTTCTTGATATGACTCCCATTTTAATTTTTAAAAATTGCACTTTATTATAAACACCAATTTTAAAAATATTTTATATTTTAAAAAGGTTTTATATCTTCAAAAAGAATCTTATTTTATTAAAAAATTGTTTCCGTAGAAATAACATTTATGAAAAAATCTCTCTCTTAACTCACTAAAATCTATTTATAATCTAAAAAAGAATTAAATGATATTAATATTTAATGTAATTATTTAATAGGAGATGCTTCTGTTTCTGTTTTTACTCTGTTTGTTTTGTTTTCACCCCTTTAACGTCAATTAACGAATAATAACTTTGATTTATTGATCGCATATAATCAATTCAATAAGTAAAACAAAATAAATCAAAGTTATTACGAGGAAATTGATGTTCTCATTTCCACTACAAGCAGTTAAAACGACAAAAAAAACCATAGATCATGTCAAACAATTGTAGATTTCGAATATCTAGACATTGATATATCACTATCTAAGCTAGCAATCATAATCAAATCAACTCTTTTTTAAAAAAAATCTCTAAATCAAGTGTTATGTATTAAAAAAATCAAATGATCTATGGTTTTTTGTAGTCAAATTACCGTTTTTCATTTCGTTTTTTTCAAAATATACCATTAAAAAAAAAAATTCATGATAGGTATGCGATACACGTATATATGTATATATAGGTATGGGGGACTCTAATTGCAGTTGTTCAGGTTGGGTGGGAGTCTTGCTTATTTTCCCCAACATTTGATACGTATGCATTTATTGATATTAAAATTGTGTTTTCATAAGCTGTCTAATGGTAGTGTACAAGTGTGTGTTGCATTGTGTTTAACAATTTAACCCTATAAATATGCCGCATTAAGCATTCATCTTGTTATCATCATCATCTGAAGTGATCAATATGACTTCTTTTACTAAATTCATTCTTTTGTTGGTCATTGGTGTTCTTGTTTGTATTGTCACTGCTCGGAAATTGACTTCAACCGATTCGGAGCAGACTTTTCGGGATGAGGCGACACTCTATGGTTACGGGCTTGGAGGCGGAAGTGGTGCTGGATATGGCGGCGGTGTATATGGTGGCGGTTCTTCCAGATTAGGAGGTGGTCATGGTGGTGGTGTAGGGTATGCTGGTGGTGTTAGTGGAGGTGTAGGGTATGGTAGTGGTGGTGTAGAGTATGGTGGTGGTGCTAGGTATGGTGTTGGTGGTGGTGGTCTAGGGTATGGTGATGGTGGTGTTGGTGGAGGAGGTGGTGGTGGTGATGAAGGGTATGGTGGTGATGGTGTTGGTGGAGGTGGTGGTGGTGGTGATGAAGGGTATGGTGGTGTTGGTGGTGGTGGAGGTGGAGGTGGAGGTGATGAAGGGTATGGCGGCGGCGGCGGCGGCGGTGGTGGTGATGATGCTGGTGGTAGCGGTGGCGGCGGCGGTGGTGGTGATGATGATGAAGATGTTGGAATGCCTTGAGTGCAAGCATGGCATGCATAAGTATAGTTGCAATGCACTGCATGCATGGGATGGTTGTGTTGCTACTGAATGCTATGTTTTTATATTAATTTGAATCATAAATAAAAGATGGTTTCACAAATATTTTATTACGGTTAATTACTTGTGATATGTGTTATTTTATTATTAGGTGCTAAACAAACATTTTAATCATGATAATAAATAGTTTCTTATTTATTTCTAAATAACTAATCTGTATTATACCCACTAATTAGGGAAATATTTAAATACAAAGTCTTCTAAAACTAAAAAGTATAAAAAAGATTAAGATGCTGACACGTATCATTTTGAACAAAATTCGGTAAGGGGCAAAATTGGTAATGTTCCTCCTTCTCAAGTTTCACTTTTTTTTAAAACATTCATAACTTTTACGTACGATATTATTTTTTTAAAATAATTACACCATAAAAAGGAGTTTTTTTTTAATTGTTAAACGCATATAGTGTTAATATATTTAACTCATTGTGTAATTGCGTCAGCTCATTGTGTAATCCTCTGAATGGATGAGGATTACACAATTATCTGATTAGCAATAAACAATGAACTTGAAACATAAAAAGTTTACATTTCTTATTATTATGTTATTCGAAAATTAACATTTTAAAAAACACAATGCATAACACAATTATCAACAATGGACACAATGAGGAACACAATGACCAGCACTAGACTCAATGATTAGCAATAAACACAATGAGCTGCTTGATGAGGATTACACAATAAAATGATCAGGATTACATAATAAACTAAAAAATAAAAAAAAAATTATATTTCAGTATTGTGTTATTTGAAAATCATCAATTTAGAAAGCACAATGCATAACACAATAGTTAACACTAGAAACAACGGTTAACACAATAACCAACACTATACTCGATAATTAGCAGTAGACATAATGAGCTGTTTGATGATAATTACACAATGATCTGATCAAGATTACACAATACATTAGAAAAAAACATTAAAAAATTACATTTTCAGGATTGTGTTATTTGAAAACACCATTTTAAAAAACACAGTGGTTAACATTAGATACAATGGGTAACACAATGACTAACACTAGACTCGATGATTATCAAAGACACAATGAGCTGCTGATGCGGATTACACAATGACCTGATTAGGAGTACACAACGAACTGGAAAAATATAAAAAATTACATTTTTAGCATTGTGTTATTTGAAAATCATACTTTTAAAAAAACACAATGCATAATAAAATGGTCAACATTAGCAACAATGATCTGATAAATATTACACAATGACATGATATTACACAATGAGCTGACGACTATTACACAATGAACTGAAATAACGTGAAAAAAACTTCATTTTTTATGTATCAAAATTATAGGCGTTTTAAAGATAAAAAAAGCTTGTTTTTATGGTGTTATTTAAAAAAATAATATTGTATGTAAAAGTTAAGAGCGTTTAAAAATAAAGCTGGAATTTAAAAATGTGTTTAAGACTAAAATACCCTTGTCCCTTAGATCTAACGGATAATAATTCTTCTCACCCTTCTTAGTTTGTTTTACCTTTTTACAATAACCCCACCCCTATTAATATATATATATTTTTTCTAAATAACTAAGCCGTCTTATACCACTATTAATATATAGTTATCGTCCTGTTAAGATGACGGTGATCACCACTTCTCGTCTCATAATGATAGTGATGATCACCTTTCACTTTATTAAGATTGTAATGATCACCAACTCTGATCTCATTATGATGATAGTGATCTCAATCAAGTGATTGTTTTAAGAATATATATCTTCCAAGGTGTGTGATTCATTTGAAAAGTTCTTGATGCCCATGGATTAATCATGTATGAAAGTTGAACATCTTGAATATTTATAGTCCACAAAACACTTTTTATAACTTTAATTGTGGGAGCATGGATTTGATGATTTCGATGAGTGTATAGTATGAACCTCTAAAAGTGTATTCTTTTTGTTGCAAGATGTTTTCAAATTGATTGAGAGTTTCATTTTCTAAGCCAAAATGAAGAGTTTAAAATTAAGAGGACAACATGTCACTATAACAAAACTAGGCTATGGCGACGATTTCTCCATGAGCTGTTGCGACGACACATCGTCATTATAGGGTCGTGACAACGTGGAAGAGTGGTGCAGCAAGTGAAAGTGAGTATTTTATATGTATGACAACTTAAAGAATGATGCAACAAGTAAAAGTGAAGTAGTGAGGGTAGATTCAACACAATCCTGAACCGTTTACAAGATAATAAATTATTATCTTTAAATACTTTGATATCGTAACTCTCCACATCTAAAAACTAAACAAAATCATAGAATACAAGTTATAGTTACATAGCTTATTCAAACTAAAAACATTTTCAAAATAGATTTTAATTTACCTCAGACAAAGATGAGCTTAAATGACATTTTTATTCTCATTCATGGTTCGTTTGTCTAAATATGGTAAGTGTATTGTTTTATTACTAGTTGTGATCAAGTTCGCGAGTTGCGTGAATTGTCTTAACCTGCGTACATGGCCGCCACATTTGTAGAAGGTCTTTGGTTTTGTATTGTGCCTGATTACTGCAGTCAATCTAATATTTACATTTTGCAGTTTGGTTCTAAAATTACAAAATAGAGTAACATACATTGACAACTTCAAAAGGTCATTGCTTAATTCAGTGACATTGCCGGCTTGGTAGCGCTGAAATGGCGCAAAAGAGGGTAAAAACGATAAACCATTAACATGAGGTCATGTCTAAAGCACCACATTCAGACACCTCCGTTTCTGTCATGGCCGGTAAAAAAACAATAACCTATCAGCAGATGAGGTGCCATGCCTTAAAACCCAAAATACAAATCCATTTACAAAATCAGACAACAAACAAGAAATAGAAAACCCACAGTTCATAAGACCACTCAAAGTCATTATGTACATGATCAAATATTTCTAAGAGCAATACCAAACAATACAACATCAAACACAAAATGTATTGTATTTTATACACCTCATGCCTTGTTTACAATTATACCACACCTAATGTACAAAAAAACAATGTCAATTCGGATGAATTTTTAACTTGCCTTTCACCTGCATTGTTTACACACTAAAAAGAAAATTCAAGTCTAAGCGTTCAAAGTCACTCAATGTGCTTTTGATGCATACATAATAGTACAAAAAAATCGTAATTCGGCTCATCAATAAATTTAGATGGTTACCTTATAATAGTGTTTCTATAACTGTAACTAATGTATTAACTATTCAATATTTTAATAGAAAAGTATTTGTCAACCCAACCCAAACCGCTTAAGATTTGACCTGATAGAGTTAGATACACGCAAAATCAACCCATTTATAAGTAAATGGGTCGAAATGGTCATGTCAAGAAAACAAAACACTAAAGCAATATCGTTGTTGACCTTCAGATTAGAAACACAACTTCTGAAGCCAAAATTCAATGGGGTGTTGGTTCAATAAAGAAGCACGAAACAACTCCTACGAAGAAGCACTTTGAATATGTAGTTTTACCAATACATATCATCCTTCAAAATATAGTCGAAATCAACTTCTTAATATATTGCCTTATGAAGACTTTATTAAGTTCAAATTAACATGTGATGTATTGGATAATATGAACAGATAGAAATGAAAAGAAAATTTAATATCATCTATAAAATCACCGTTTTTCAATTGTCCGACTAAACCACAATCACGAAATCATCCTTTTTAACTCCATTTTCTTTCAAGTAATTTGCAGGTTGTCACAAGTCATTGAAACATATAATTTTAATTATGATCAGTTATTCAACAATTTCCTAAAGAATCGAGAATCAAAAGGATGAACCTGTGGAACTCTGATTAGCGGCTGATTGTAGTCGATGAATCATTACACTTAGATGTTAAAAAGAGAATGGATCAGTCAAAGATTATTGACATCATTTCCGCAAATTAAAAGATTGGCCACGATTTCCTCCTCAATTACAGCAAACTTTTTCTCCAAGCCTTTACCTTATTTATCACATTGTAACAATTATAAATACTTGTCTTTCTTATCATTGTAAAATATACAAAAATTATAATCAGTTTATTTTTTATCACCTCTTTATTCTATACCAATAGAAATCATGGTATCAGAGCGGTGAATGGTTCTTGGACCAATTCACAAGTTTGCTCATCACCTACCATCTTAACCTCATAAAACCCTTCTCAAAATTCCCATGGACGATCCTAACAATCAAAACAATACCAACCTTTCTATTCAACTAGCCAATCTCCTTAATAGAATTCAAGCCCAAAATCAAAACCCCAAACACAATCTTTCTGACAGTTTGAAGATTAGCCTCAAACTCAACAATCAGAATTATGCTCTATGGGCTCGGATGATCCGAGTAGCCATCGGTGGAAAATCAAAAGCACTTCTTGGCCATTTGTCAGGAAATCCAGCACCACCCAAACCAACAGATGATGGGTTTGAGCGGTGGGAACAAGACGACCTAGTAGTTTTTTCTTGGTTAATACAAAATATTGAACCTGCTATTGCAAGTTGTGACATCCGGTAATTTTCCGTTACCAAACTCCATTAGTTCCGTTAGGTCTTGCATACACGTGTCGTGAGCACACACTAGTTGTCGTTGAACGTTGGTGACTCAATAATAATAATCTATGATAAACAATAATAATCTAATTAATAATGTCGATTATTGGTTGAGATTATGTGATTCATGAATCTATAGAATTTTAAATAGTTATTTTGTGAATTTACGCGATAACGTGACAACGTGTTATATGCATATTTCATGTGTTGTGAGACTTATTGTAAATGTTGATTATTATTATTATTGACTAATAATACTTATAATTTGTAGTCAAAGTTACTTAAAAGTGTTAAAAAGATTGGTTTTTATAAAATATAATTAAAGGGGTTTACTTTGTAATTATTCTAAACCTAAAACTTACATAAAATACAACCCTAATTCCCCCCAAACCCAATTTCGGCCACAAACCCCATCTCCACACCCCTACCTTGCGAATTCAACCTTCAACACACACAAACATTCGGATTTTGAGTGATTCAAGTGATTACAAAGTGTTTTACAAGTCCAATTGTTGATTTCTACACATCTAAAGGTTAGTTTTGATTGGTTTTTCATAGTTTTGATCTTGATGAACCCTAGATTCAAAATTGATGATGAAAATATGAAATTGACGATTGTTAGATGTTGAGATGATGTTAGTTAGGTTGTATGAATGTTAGATTATGTTGATTTTGTAAGAAATCCATGGATTGATCATGTAGTTCATACATTGCCTTAAGAGGAAACTTTTTGTTCTTGTAATTCATGATTTGATGATGTTATGATGTTAGATACAATGCTTGGATGTTAGTTTAATTGAATTGTGCAAGAAAATCCATGAATTTGAGGTGTTGATCATGACTTACTAAAAGTAGAAACTTTTGTGTATGATGATTGGGAATTTTGATGATTTGGTGATGATTAACATGTTAGAATGAATGTTATGAACTTGATTAGGTATAATATTGATGAAATTATGATTGAATTGGATGCTAGATCACTTTTGGGTGTTACTTTCCCAAAAAGGAAACTTTATTTTTATAGAACTTTAGACATGGTGATTTAGGCATGCTTATGATGTTAGGATCATGTTAGAATGATTGTTGATGATGTTTAATGTGATGGAATGTGATAATTGGGTTATATGGATGTCTGGTTGATCATGTAAGGAATTTGGGTTTGGTGATCATACATAGTGATGAGTGGTAGTTAGTGATTAGGAGATCATGATTGGGATTGGAATTGATTGTCATTGTGTATGTTGGTAATGTGATTATGATTGTCATACACATGTGCGAATCTGAGGCCCCTACTTAGTAGGATTGGCAGGGTTTAGGGTGTGAAGTCGTGAATGGCTTCACATGGCATGCTGTGCATGATTTGATTCTATGTATGATGCATTGGT
Organism: Flaveria sonorensis; assembly: GCA_025506505.1. Classification (NCBI taxonomy): domain Eukaryota; kingdom Viridiplantae; phylum Streptophyta; class Magnoliopsida; order Asterales; family Asteraceae; genus Flaveria; species Flaveria sonorensis. Next base: position 4,045,936 of record CM046431.1, read on the forward strand.
TGTGTTGTAACTATGTTGAGCATGATAATTGTTTAAGATTCGCATGACTTGTATGATATCTGGTTGTATGATGATCTAGTTGGTACATGTGGTTAATGAAGTGTTATATGTAATCAGTTTGTATGTTAATCATGTGTGATGTACTGTTATGCTTGTTTGAATGGAATTTCACCTATAATGTCACCAACGGGTCAAACAACTGGGTCAAATGTGTCTTGTCTTTCGAAAACCTTGAGTTCTTTGAGTTTATAGAGCACCTAGGGTTTCATTATGATTCTGTGTACACGTACTTATGTACTTGCGTGTTCTAGGTGACCTGTGAAGGTTGTCTATCCACTCTTTCTTGTCAAGTTAAGCCTTAAGTAATTTCTTACGCGCATCAGGTGAGTTCATGCCCCACTCTTTTACATACTCTCTTTTGGGGGAGATAGCATACTGGTTTTACAAACGCTTTATCATGATAAGTTGTGTATAGTAAAATATAGTGTTGATTACCATAAAAGTCCTCACACTTTCGGATTGTTAATAATGATGATTAGCGGGAAATCTTGGGTAGTACTACTGGGTCTGACGAGCCCCACCTGTGCGACTCGAGGTCAAACGGGTGCAATTTTGTCCTAACGAACATTGTCACGACCTGGTATGTCGTGGCAGGAGGCAACAAACATAACACAGTCAGCTTCAATCGTGAAATCTCTATGATTATTACTATTTGTTTATAGACTAGCTATCTATTACAATACACTTCTTATATTGTGCAACTGTTATTGATTTATGTTTAACGCAAACTCTTGAACTCACCAACCATTGTGTTGACTCTTTAGTATGCTATTCTCAGGTTCAGGTTACCATTGCCTAGGAGCACATTACACGGGTCAGCATCATGGTGTTGTCAGCATGTTATGAAACAATGTTTTCGGAATTATATTTGTTTAAACTTTATGCTTTGGTTTAGCATAATGCTTGGGAGCGTTTGTTTGTGCATTTTAAATCATGTTACATTGTTTTGGGTTTTCTGTTTTATTTAACGCTTCTGCAGTATTTAAAGTTAAACTTTGATTTGAATGTTTGTGCATATAGAGTCATTCTGAGTAACTAATGACTGAGATCCTGGTATGTCACGCGCCTCGCGGTAAAACCCCGCACGTGGATTTTGAGGGTGTGACAGATTGGTATTAGAGCCATTGGTTATAGGGAACTAGGTTGCATACACACACTAGACTATAACCGCATAGTTGTTAGTTACTTGTCGCTTACTTCCTTACTGTATACTCATTGGCATACTCATCACGTACTTTGCAGCATGGCATCGTCGTCACGTGATTTGGGTAAGAGACCCACGAGATCTGAGTGACCTCCTTACTCACCCGTACCGGACAGTGGATCGGACTGGCCACGACATCAGTATCCATCTGAAGAGGTTGATTGGGATCAACCGTTCGAGATACCTGAACGTGATCCTCCGCGAGATTGGGATTACTATCCTACCTGCATATGGCATATGATATATCGGGAGCGAGTACCACCGATAGCCTCTACCCGACCACGAACGAGGTCGTCGATAGCTACCCCATCTCTCACACTCCCTACCCTGGATATTCCTCAAGAGCAAGCCTTTGCTGCACTAGTGGCTGCACTGGACACCGAGCAGCAACGTGTCAGGATACTCACTAGTGAGAATTTTACCCTAAGACACCAGGTGCGAGAACTGCGACAACAAGTGGATATGCTTGAGGAACAACATGGGAAAACCCTTAATGGGTGTTATGCGATGGCTGACGGAGTGGGAGGGCTTATGCAAAAGAGCAGCGGGAGGTGATGGCTAACGATAGGTTTGCTGCTCTAGAGGCACAACTGGCAGCACTCCAGATTGCCATAGCTCCTGCACCTGCCGAAGACCCCGAGGAGGAGGACCCCGAGGAAGCCCAGAGGAGGAGGAACCGGAGGAAATGGATGACAACAGCGATGGGTCGGATGTTGTGGATTGACATCCTCATTACATAACTTAGACTATATAGTGTTTCTTTTCTTTGAAACCTATGTGGGAAGGGTTGTTTCCCACCCAACTGACAAACTCAAATTTTGACATTGATGGAATACTTTGTGACTCAATTACAATTTATTTATCTTTGGTTATTATTTTTGTTATAAATGTTGTGGTTGTGGTGAATCCATTATTTCTTATTGTTTATTGTACTTCGATGAGATTAATGTGTTAGATGTTACTCATTATTGTATTTGTGAATTGTAAAGTGAAAAATGGACACACGTGGAATAGGACGTGGGCGTGGTCGTGGACGTGGCGCCGGAGGCCGTGGTGCCGGAGCCATAAACATAACGCCTACGGAATTGGCGGCTTTAATCAACGAACATGTTCAGGCGGCAGTGGCTGCTGCCCAACCGGACAACCAGCAGGTAAATGATAATAAGAGGTTAAACTAATTATCCTAGTTATTTGTCTAGGATATCTGACTAATGTTTGGGTTTTCGAAATAGGACCACCACCATGGACCTACAAGTCCTTCATGGTCTGTAAACCCCATACCTATAGCGGGACGGAAGGGGCTGTGGGGCTTGTAAGGTGGTTTGAGAAGACAGAGTCTGTCTACGCAAAATGCAACTGCCCGCCTGCTGATCAGGTGAAGTATGCCACCGGGACATTGGAAGGCGCAACACTTTCCTGGTGGAACGCCCAGGTTCAAATGTTGGGTCAAGCTATAGCCAACGAACTGCCTTGGGATGAATTCAAAGAAATCATGACTGAAGAATACTGCCCCCGCAATGAGGTGCAAAAACTGGAGATTGAGTTCTGGCAACTCAAAATGCAAGGCTCAAAGATTGAAGCCTACACGACCCGTACTCATGAATTATCCACTTTATGCCCGGGAATGGTGAATGAAATGCACAAGAGGGTTGAGCATTATATACGGGGATTGGTGCCCAAAATTCAAAGTATGGTAACTGCCTCTAACCCCACTACCATACAACAAGCTATCCGAACAGCCCACAGGCTGACTGATCAAGCAGTCGAGCAAGGATGATTACCTAAGCGGGGCGCGGTAGCAAGCGTGCCAGACCATAAACGCAAGTGGGATGGCTCAAGCAACAAGGGATCGTCATCCAGTAACCAATCTCAACCTCAATAACAGCAGCAAAGTCAGCAACAGCAACGGAGGTTCGATAACAATCGAAGCTTCAACCAGGCGACTCCCTCAAATCAAGGACCCGGTGGGTATGGCGGAAGACAGCCGAAGTGCAACCGGTGTAACTACCACCTTGTGGGTCGATGTGATAATTTCAAGTGCCAACGTTGTGGGAAGATTGGTCATGCAGCCAAAGACTGCCGGGGTGAACTGATGAAGAAGCCTCAACAATCACAAGAAACTCCGAAAGGTTGTTTCGAGTGCGGAAAACAAGGCCATTATAGACGCAACTGTCCCCAGCTCAGGAGGAATGGTAATGGCAACAACAACAACAATAACAGCGGCAACAACAACAACAACGGTAATGGCAATAACAATGGAGGCAATAACAACAATGGAGCCAAAGGAAGAGCCTTCGTCATTGGCTCAGGTGAGGCTCTAAACGATCCTACAACAGTAACTGGTAAATTTTCGGTTAATGGTCATTTTGCTATCGTATTATTCGATACCGGAGCCAATAGGAGTTTCGTGTCCACTAAGTTTTGTAGTCTTTTAAGTAATATGCCCTCAGCCTTAGAATCTAAATACACCGTAGAGTTAGCTGACGGTACACAGATTCACGTAATGCATATTCTTAGAGACTGCAATATAGAGCTTGCTGGTCATACATTTGCCATAGATCTCATGCCTGTTACACTAGGAAGTTTTGATGTAGTAGTAGGCATGGATTGGCTTTCTGATAAACAAGCGGAAGTTATATGCCACGAGAAGATCATACGGATTCCCATTGGTGAAGAAGTCCTTATGGTCAGAGGTGATAGGAGTGGTGCGGTGATAGGCATCATCTCGTTCATGAAGGCACAGAAGTTGTTACGAAAGGGTCGACTGGCCATATTGGCACTCGTCACAGATAAACAGACTGAGGAAAAGAAGATAGAGGATATCCCCGTAGTTCGTAAGTTTCCCGAGGTGTTTCCGGAAGACCTGCCTAGATTACCGCCTCATCGTCAAGTTGAATTCCAAATTGAGTTGACTTCAGGAGCCGCTCCGATTGCGAGAGCACCTTACCGGTTAGCTTCGAACGAACTGCAGGAATTATCCGCCCAGCTACAAGAGTTGTTGGATAAAGGGTTTATCCGACCGAGTTCGTCGCCCTGGGGAGCGCCAGTTCTATTTGTGAAGAAGAAGGATGGTACATTTTGAATGTGCATTGACTATAGGGAACTGAACAAAGTCACGATCAAAAATAGATATCCCTTACCTCGTATAGATGATTTGTTTGATCAGCTGCAAGGATCAAGCTATTACTCTAAGATTGATCTAAGGTCTGGGTATCATCAGCTGAGAGTTCGAGAAGAGGACATCTCGAAGACTGCCTTTCGTACACGATATGGTCACTATGAATTTTTGGTCATGCCATTTGGGTTGATGAATGCACCAGCAGTATTCATGGACCTCATGAATCGCGTGTGCAAACCCTATCTTGATCAGTTTGTTATCGTCTTTATTGATGACATACTGATATACTCAAGGACTGAGGAAGAACATGAGAAGCACTTACGTTTAATCTTGGAATTACTTAGAAAGGAACAACTGTGCGCAAAGTTTTCTAAGTGTGATTTCTGGATACGTGAGGTGCAATTCTTGGGTCATATTGTCAACGAGAAGGGAATACATGTTGATCCTGCAAAGATTGAAGCGATAAAGAATTGGTCTATTCCTAAGACACGAAGTAAGATACGACAATTTCTTGGATTAGCGGGATATTATCGATGGTTCATCAAAGGATTCTCTAAGATTGCATAACCTCTCACAGCCTTGACTCATAAGGGAACAACATACAAATGGGGTGAGAGTCAGGAATCTGCTTTCCAGTTGCTGAAACAGAAATTATGTAGCGCACCAATATTAGCGTTACCGGATGGTAGTGATGATTTCGTAGTCTATTGTGACGCTTCCATTCAAGGGCTTGGATGCATCCTGATGCAGTGGGATAAGATGATAGCTTATGCCTCTAGATAGTTGAAGATTCATGAGAAGAACTATACCACCCATGACTTGGAACTGGGTGCAGTAGTTTTTGCCTTAAAGATCTGGAGACACTACTTGTACGGTACCAAATGCACTATTTACACCGATCACAAGAGTCTTCAGCACATCTTTGAGCAAAAGGAGTTGAACATGAGGTAAAGACGCTGGGTGGAATTGTTGAACGATTATGATTGTGCCATCAGATATCATTCGGGGAAAGCAAATATAGTCGCTGACGCGCTGAGTAGGAAAGAAACTGCTAAGCCTCGATGTGTGCGAGCTTTGCAGCTTACCATTAGCACATAGTTACATGAACAAATTCGAGAGGCTCATACAGAAGCCTTGAAATCAGAAAACATTGGGTCTGAATCGTTAAGGGGAATGGACAAGCAGCTCGAGGTAAAAGTGGATGGAATTCGTTACTTCATGGACAGACTTTGGGTACTTCTGCACGGAAATCTGAGAGATCTGGTGATGAGTGAGGCACATAAGTCTAAGTACTCTATACATCCTGGACAATATGTACCATGATTTGAAGGCGCACTACTGGTGGCCTAACATGAAGGCGGATGTAGCTACATATGTGAGCAAGTGTCTGACCTACTCAAAGGTTAAAGTGGAGTATCAGAAACCGTCTGGACTATTACAACAACCCGAGATCCCTATGTGGAAGTGGGATCAGATATCAATGGATTTCATTACTAAGTTACCTCAAACTTCTACTGGTTGCGACACAATATGGGTTATCGTGGATAGATTAACAAAGTCTGCTCATTTCCTAGCGATAAAGGAAACAGACAAGATGGAGAAATTAACCCAACTCTATGAGAAGGAGATCATTTCGAGGCATGGAGTACCGATCTCAATTATTTCTGACCGCGATGCTCGTTTCACATCTCACTTCTGGCAATCACTGCAGAAATCTTTAGGTACGCGATTGGATATGAGTACTGCTTATCATCCACAGACTGATGGTCAAAGCGAGCGTACTATACAGACTTTGGAGGACATGTTACGTGCTTGTGTGATTGACTTCGGGAATAACTGGGAAGTTCACCTACCATTAGTGGAATTTTCTTACAACAACAGTTATCACACTAGCATAAAGGCGGCACCTTTTAAAGCGTTGTATGGGAGAAAATGTAGATCACTAGTTTGTTGGGCTGAAATTGGTGATAGCCAGCTAACGGGTCCTGAGTTAGTACACGAGACTACTAAAAAGATTGTACAAATAAGGAACCGTATGGCTGCAGCGCACGACAGACAGAAAAGTTATGCTGACAAGCGACAGAAATCTCTAGAGTTTCAGGTTGGTGACAAAGTCTTATTGAAAGTCTCACCATGTAAAGGCGTGATTCGGTTTGGTAAGCGAGGAAAGCTAAATCCGAGATACGTTGGACCATTTGAGATCTTGGAAAGAATAGGTCCAGTGGCTTATCGATTAGCCCTACCTGATTCGCTAAGTGGAATCCATGATGTATTCCATGTTTCAAATCTGAAGAAGTGCTTAACGGATGAAACGATGGTCGTACCGCTGGAAGAAGTTCAAGTAGACGAACAATTACGCTTCATTGAGGAACCGGTCGAAGTGATGGATCGTGAGGTGAAGACACTTAAGCAAAGCAAGATACCCATTGTCAAATTTCGTTGGAACTCGAGACGTGGACCAGAATTCACGTGGGAACGTGAAGACCAAATGAAGCTTAAGTATCCTCAGCTATTCGAAAAGACGATGTCAGCCGGCGAAGGTACTGATTTAAATTTCGGGACGAAATTTCTTTCAACATGGGGATGATGTGACAACTCATCCGAAACTCACTCGATTTCGATTACTTTGCGCCAATGCAGTAGACCCGCCTTGATGGTGTGACAACATGGGGATAATGTGACATCCGGTAATTTTCTGTTACCAAACTCCGTTAGTTCCGTTAGGTCTTGCATACACATGTCGTGAGCACACACTAGTTGTCGTTAAACGTTGGTGACTCAATAATAATAATCTATGATAAACAATAATAATCTAATTAATAATGTCAATTATTGGTTGTGATTATATGATTCATGAATCTATAGAATTTTAAATAGTTATTTTGTGAATTTACGCGATAACGTGACAACGTGTTATATGCATATTTCATGTGTTGTGAGATTTATTGTAAATGTTGATGATTATTATTATTGACTAATAATACTTATAATTTGTAGTTAAAATTATTTAAAAGTGTTAAAAAGATTGGTTTTTATAAAATATAATTAAAGGGGTTTACTTTGTAATTATTCTAAACCTAAAACTTACCTAAAATACAACCCTAACTCCCCCCCAAACCCAATTTCGGCCGCAAACCCCATCTCCACACCCCTACCTTGCGAATTCAACCTTCAACACACACAAACATTCGGATTTTGAGTGATTCAAGTGATTACAAAGTGTTTTACAAGTCCAATTGTTGATTTCTACACATCTAAAGGTTAGTTTTGATTGGTTTTTCATAGTTTTGATCTTGATGAACCCTAGATTCGAAATTGATGATGAAAATATGAAATTGACAATTGTTAGATGTTGAGATGATGTTAGTTAGGTTGTATGAATGTTAGATTATGTTGATTTTGCAAGAAATCCATGGATTGATCATGTAGTTCATACATTGCCTTAAGAGGAAACTTTTTGTTCTTGTAATTCATGATTTGATGATGTTATGATGTTAGATACAATGCTTGGATGTTAGTTTAATTGAATTGTGCAAGAAAATCCATGAATTTGAGGTGTTGATCATGACTTACTAAAAGTAGAAACTTTTGTGTATGATGATTGGGAATTTTGATGATTTGGAGATGATTAACATGTTAGAATGAATTTTATGAACTTGATTAGGTATAATATTGATGAAATTATGATTGAATTGGATGCTAGATCACTTTTGGGTGTTACTTTCCCAAAAGGGAAACTTTATTTTTGTAGAACTTTAGACATGGTGATTTAGGCATGCTTATGATGTTAGGATCATGTTAGAATGATTGTTGATGATGTTTAATGTGATGGAATATGATAATTGGGTTATATGGATGTTTGGTTGATCATGTAAGGAATTTGGGTTTGTTGATCATACATAGTGATGAGTGGTAGTTAGTGATTAGGAGATATTGATTGGGATTGGAATTGATTGTCATTGTGTATGTTGGTAATGTGATTATGATTGTCATACACGTGTGCGAATCTGAGGCCCCTACTTAGTAAGATTTGCAGGATTTAGGGTGTGAAGTCGTGAGTGGCTTCACATGGCATGCTGTGCATGATTTGATTCTATGTATGATGCATTGGTTGTGTTGTAACTATGTTGAGCATGATAATTGTTTGAGATTCGCATGACTTGTATGATATATGGCTGTATGATGATCTAGTTGGTACATGTGGTTAATGAAGTGTTATATGTAATCAGTTTGTATGTTAATCATGTGTGATGTACTGTTATGCTTGTTTGAATGGAATTTCACCTATAATGTCACCAACGGGTCAAACGGGTCAACTGGGTCAAATGTGTCTTGTCTTTCTAAAACCTTGAGTTCTTTGGTTTATAGAGCACCTAGGGTTTCATTATGATTCTGTGTACACGTACTTATGTACTTGCGTGTTCTAGGTGACCTCTGAAGGTTGTCTATCCACTCCTTCTTGTCAAGTTAAGCCTTAAGTTCTTAAGCGCATCAGGTGAGTTCATGCCCCCACTCTTTTACATACTCTCTTTTGGGGGAGATAGCATACTGGTTTTACAAACGCTTTATCATGATAAGTTGTGTATAGTATAATATAGTGTTGATTACCATGAAAATCCTCACACTTTCGGATTGTTAATAATGATGATTAGCGGGAAATCTTGGGTAGTACTACTGGGTCTGACGAGCCCCACCTGTGCGACTCGAGGTCAAACGGGTGCAATTTTGTCCTAACGAACATTGTCACGACCTGGTATGTCATGGCAGGAGGCAACAAATGTAACACAGTCAGCTTCAATCGGGAAATCGCTATGATTATTACTATTTGTTTATAGACTAGCTATCTATTACAATACACTTCTTATATTGTGCAACTGTTATTGATTTATGTTTAACGCAAACTCTTGAACTCACAACCGTTGTGTTGACTTTTTAGTATGCTATTCTCAGGTTGAGGTTACCATTGCCTAGGAGCACATTACACGGGTCAGCATCATGGTGTTGTCAGCATGTTATGAAACAATGTTTTCGGAATTATATTTGTTTAAACTTTGTGCTTTGGTTTTGCATAATGCTTGGGCGCGTTTGTTTGCGCATTTTAAATCATGTTACATTGTTTTGGGTTTTCTGTTTTATTTAACGCTTCCGCAGTATTTAAAGTTAAACTTTGATTTGAATGTTTGTGCATATAGAGTAGTTCTGAGTAACTAATGACTGAGATCCTGGTATGTCACGCGCCTCGCGGTAAAACCCCGCACGTGGATTTTGAGGGTGTGACACAAGTAATCTGACCGAGTTTCCCATGGCTAAATCACTATGGGAAGCACTCGTAACCACATACAGCAGTGGTAAGGATAAGCTTCAAACATTTGACTTACATGTTAAGGCAAATGGGATTAAATAGAATGGAATTCCACTTGAAGAATTCTGGATTGTAATGCAAGGGATCTGGGGAGAGATTGATCGGAGGGATCCGAACCCTATGACCTCTGCAGTTGATATTACCACTTACAACAAAATTCGAGTAGAACGAAAGTTGTTTCAGTTTCTAAACGCTATTGACCGGCAATATGATACCATCAAGAGAGAAATTCTCCGAATGGACCCATTGCCATCAGTTGAAGAAGCATATGACACTGTCCAAAAAGAAACTGCGCATCAAAGTATTTTTAACAACAACACTGAATCGGGAATTGCATTGGGTTTAGCCGCTACCCGAATCAATGATGACGGAGCCCTAGGGCTTGCTTCTAAGGGTCAAACACGTCGATCAAATCCAAGCTTCAAACAAAAAATTGACAAATCAAAACTCAAATGCACACACTATGATATGAAAGGGCATACCCGAGAACAGTGCTTCAAAATCGTGGGTTACCCGGAGTGGTGGAACGACGGGCACAAGAAAAAGGCAATCGAAACAGATGATGGAAAAGGGGTCGCCGCCGTGGGCTGCAGCAAAGCCACCAGCAGCGGCAGCGGCAACAGTGACGGTGGCGGCGAAGCTTTCGGTGGAGTAGCTAGGGCTGGAAGTGAAGATGATAACTCAACAGGTATAGGGGTTGAGTGGTTCCATTCAAGCCCCTCAAGTTCTATGAATATTATGAATAACCCCTGTTCACAATCTAATATTATTTCACTTGGCATGGGAGTTGCAAATATGGCTCGGAGTAGTGACAGGAAACAAGATGCTCCATGGATTTTTGACTGTGGAGCAACTGATACTATGACATGTGACTTGTTAGATATTATATCCAAACCCCAACCAAAAAGAACCCATATTCGAACAGCCAATGGTGACGTTTGTCATGTTAAGGGAGGTGGTACCATTGAAATATCACCCACCTTAAAGTTGTCAAACTGTCTTTACATACCATCGTTGTCTCACAAACTGTTGTCAATCAGTCATATTACTAAAGAGCTTAACTGCACAGTGCTAATGCATCCTACCTTTTGTATCTTACAGGATATCAGGACGGGTGTGATTATTGGACGTGGCACTGAGCGACAAGGATTGTACTATATGGACGACTTGAATCAACGGTTGGGACATCCCTCCACTGGTTATTTACACCTTTTGTTTCTAAAGCTCTTTCCAACTAATAGTAAAATAAAATGTGAGACTTGTATTCTTGCTAAAAGTCATCGGAAATCATACAAACCTAGTAATACAAGAGTTGATTTGCCTTTTTCCCTAGTCCACTCAGATGTTTGGGGACCTTCTCCTGTTTTAGGAGGACAAGGTTTTCGTTTTTATCTAATTTTTGTGGATGATTGTACCCGCATGACATGGGTATACTTTCTTAAACACAAATCAGAAGTGTACGAAAAATTTATCATGTTCTATGACATGATTAATACTCAATTCAAACAAGGAATTTAGGTTCTTCGATCTGATAATAGGGGGGAATTCGTAAACACAGCCATGAAACAATTGTTTCAAGATAAAGGAATGATCCACCAAACCACATGTCCTCACACTCCCAAACAAAAAGGTGTTTCCGAATGAAAAAACCGCATAATTCTTGAAATGACTCGGCCCATGTTACTTGAATCTCAAGTTCCCACTTCTTGGTGGCCTGAGGCTGTTGCGTCTTCAATCTAACTTATCAACCGCCTTCCTACAAAAATCCTCAGTTTTAAAACACCTCTAGATAACATGTCAAAATTCGTTCACATTCCTCCTGAGCATAATCTTGAACCTAGAATTTTCGGTTGTTCCGTTTTTGCCAACATACCCAAAACCAATCGAACAAAACTTGGCCTGTGTGCTGAAAAATGTGTTTTTGTAGGATATGGGATAACTCAAAAGGGTTATCGGTGTTACAATCCAAAAAATGATCACATGTACACCACAATGGATTGTGAGTTCCTTGAGACCGAGTATTTCTATAGTACCCAACCTAGTGGTCAGGGGGAGAATGAATCCATAGACACGCTAAGTTGGCTAACCCGAATCCCATCTTCTGAAGAAATAACAAGTCATAACGAACCAACTCCACATATACAATCTGAAGCGCAAAGTGCCACCAAAGAGACTCCATCCAACCCGATACCTGAGGTTACAACTATTGATAACTCTGACTCTGTTTTATCTTCTAACCATGATAATGAAACCACAGTACCAATAGAAGTCACAGAACCAACAGAAGAAGTGGCAAGTTATGTTTTACCTCCAAGATCAAACAGAGGAATCCCACCCAAACGATACACTCCTGAAAAGGAGTCACGAAGCTCAAGATACCCGGTGGCTAATATAGCTAGGGGAGTCTTTCCCAAGAAGCAAAATATTTCATGACAACGATTTATAATGAAGAAATTCCAACTCATATAGACAAAGCCTTAGAGTCGGAAAAGTGGAAGGATGCAATGAAGACAGAAATGGAAGCCATGAAGAAGAGTGATACTTGGGAGAAATGTACTCTTCCGACAGGAAAGAAACCAGTTGGTTGTAGGTGGGTGTTCACTATAAAATACAAACCAGATGGATCAATCGAAAGGTACAAAGCCCGGTTGATAGACAAAGGCTATACACAGACATATGGGATTGATTATTCTGAGACGTTCTCCCCTGTTGCAAAGATAGACACAATTCGGGTGCTCTTCTCAACAGCTGCAAATCAACATTAGCCCCTTCATCAACTTGACGTGAAAAATGCTTTCCTACATGGGGAACTTAAGGAAGAAGTTTATATGGAAGCTCCTCCTGGTTTTGCAGGAGATTTCAGACCTGGAGAAGTGTGTCGCTTAAAGAAATCCCTTTATGGATTAAAACAATCCCCTCGTGCCTAGCTTGGCAGATTTACCGTCATGATGCAAAGATATGGTTTTAACCAGAGCAATTCCGACCATACCCTGTTCCTTAAACGAAGAGGAAAATTCATAACTTGCCTAATTATCTACATTGACGATATGATAATTACAGGGAATGATGAAGAAGAGATGACAAGGCTGAAAGCAAATCTGTTTATGGACTTTGAAATGAAAGACTTAGGAAGGCTAAAATACTTCCTGGGAATTGAAGTGTTAAGGTCGAAACAGAGAATTTTCATTTGCCAAAAAAAGTATGTTCTTGATTTGCTAGCAGAAACAGGGATGATCGAGTGCAAACCCGCAGATACACCTATGATTGCAAACCAAAAACTTTATATGGAGGAAGAAGCAGAATTGGCAGATAAAAACAGATATCAACGGATTGTGGGAAAGCTGATCTATCTTTCACATACTCGCCCAGATATAGCTTATGCGGTAGGAGTTGTCAGCCAATTTATGCATCAACCTCAAGTTGCTCACATGGATGCAGTTTGGAGAATTACTAGGTACCTTAAAGGGACCGTCGGCCATGGTGTTCTGTTCAAAGCAAATGGACATCTAAGGACTGAAGCCTATACAGATGCAGATTGGGCAGGAAATAAAGGGAATCGGAGATCAACCTCGGGCTATTTTACCTTAGTAGGAGGAAATCTTGTTACTTGGAGAAGCAAGAAACAAAAGGTTGCTGCACTTTCAAGTGCAGAAGCTGAATTTAGGGGAATAGCTAAAGGTCTTGCAGAAGTCTTGTGGATTAGGAAACTTTTAAGTGAGATCGGGTTTCCCCCACAAGAAGCAAGCAAGATTATGTGTGATAATGAAGCAGCTATTAAAATATCAGAAAATCCAGTACAACATGACCGAACAAAACACGTAGAGGTAGATCGGCACTTCATTAAAGAGAAACTGGAGTCCAAGATTATTGATCTTCCTTTCGTTCGATCAGCAGACCAGTTAGCAGACATCCTAACAAAAGCAGTTAATGGCAGAATTCTTGACAGGTGCTTAGCCAAGTTGAATTTTGGAGATCCCACTATTCAACTTGAGGGGGAGTGTTAAAAAGAGAATGGATCAGTCAAAGATTATTGACATCATTTCCGCAAATTAATAGATTGGCCACGATTTCCTCCTCAATTACAGCAAACTTTTTCTCCAAGTCTTTACCTTATTTATCACATTGTAACAATTATAAATACTTGTCTTTCTTATTATTGTAAAATATACAGAAATTATAATCAGTTTATTTTTTATCACCTCGTTGTTCTATACCAATGGAAATCATTAGATTCATCTCCTTCCCAATGAATCATGATCCTTTCATAACATCGATTACATGTTTGAAAGTTTTGATTTACCATACTCTATATAAAAACTGGGAAACACTAATTAGAGGAAAACATTTAAAATTAACATTCTTTTCACATAAGAAATAAAGTTACAGGTTTTAATCCAAACAGTCAAACGGTTATAGCAGATGTTGGTAATTTCACCCATTAACCACCAACAGGTTAATGATCTATAAATTTGTAAAATAGAATTTGAATCTTGATTACTGAATTTTGATTACCTCTATGTTAATATTTCCAATGTTACATCTGAGTAAACATGTTGACCCCATTTCTTCTTCCTAGAAGTGTATTCAGTAGGATGGTATAGATCCCAAAAGAGGTGGTTTAACTGGTTCGAGCAATATGCAGAAGTTGGGTCGCAAAAGGCCTCCGCTTTTAGGTTTCCACATCCACAACAAGCTTCTTTGACCTCAGTAATCCCTATAAACCAAAACAAATAGTATATTTTCACAAAAAAAGTGACGGTATGTTCATGATATGAACGATTCGAAAAGCCGATAACGCGATAATTTTACGAAGCATTTAGAAGTCGGTTACCTTCAAAAGTCCTTTGAGGGTTGAGACCATGAGATCAACATATTGTTGTGGTGTGTATTCCTTAGAGACATTGGACTCTATTGAAGTAGCCAAATTGATCATTGCTTCCATTTACAACTAGAAATAGGTACTTTTGATCATTGCTCATGGACTATCGAGGAATAGCCCACCTGCTCTGTCAATGGAATTGTTGTTTTATAAATGCTAGCTCTTTTATGGATCATCTTGAGTTGTTATGAAGAACAAATACATGTGTCCATATCTATAGAAGTTAATTTATAAGTCAAGCATATAGATTTCTTTTATGTCAAAATTGAATAAAAGAAATCCAATAATAAAAATTTATTGATAAGCATGACAGATATTAGGCTAACGGATTGAATTGATGAACTTAAGTATGACTCATGTATTTATTTATGTCAAAGACATTAATTTTAAACTGGACACAATTAAAATCATATAATGATAACATGACATGTGCAACTCTTTATCTAGATGAGACAACCCGATTATCATATTGTAATCGGTTGTAATCAAGTTGTAACTTGTAAACGGGTTGATGGGTTATAAATGTGTTGTAATAAATTAGTTATACCGGTCATAAATAGGTTGATGTAACTGTCCTTATGAAAATATTTATTCTAGTTTTTCATTTTTCTTGTTAGGTCTTTATTGGTTCAATTTGTTTGAAACCAAGTCTTAATATAGTTGTGTTTACAAAATATAAAAACTTCATCATCATCTAACCCAAACGAACCAAACTTACAAACAACATAACATCCAATAGTCTATTTTTTAGTAAAGAAATTGAACGTATGCTTAAATAATTCATTCTAATATATAAAAATATAGAAGAAACACATGAAATGATCCAATACAAACATTATAATTTAATATTTTGACATTAGAAATAACTAAAAAGTATATATTATACTCTTAACAAATAAGCAAATGTCATGATATATGTTATATACATAAAAATCATATATAGTAAAAGTAAAAAAGTTCGAGCTATACCAAGCCGAGCTAACAAACAAGCTAAACAGAGCCGAGTTCAACTCGTTTTCATACCGAGCAAGTTCAACGTGGCTCCATTCTAAACTGAGCCATTTAGGGCGAGCTTTGAGCCGCAAGCTATTTGGACAACCCTATTTGTGTTTGGGGGTGTCTAAACGCCACTGCCGACCGATTTTTGCTCAAGTGACTTTCTTAGGCGTCATTGAAGGTGAGATGAGAACAATTGTTTGTTTTGGGATTTTTAAAGCACACAAATCGTTTAGGGTTTTTATTTTGAGATTTGTTGTGATGATGATAGTGGCCTGCTACTTAGCATGGCAACTCCAATCGTAACCATAACGGCATCTGAGCCTTTTTTTACAACGATGATAATGATGATTGTAGATCTGAGTTGAATGGCTTACTTTTTTCATATTTTCTCTCTTTTGTTTTTTATAGTTGTGTTGGTGGTGAGGTCGCCACTTTGGCAATTGTGGTGGTTGTGGTCGTGGCTGTGGTTGTGATAGTGGTGGTTGTGGTGATGACGACTATGGTGATAGTGGTGGTAACCAGTGGAAGATGGTGGTACGATGATGGAAGGTTAAAAGCCTAAATGTATGGATGATACCTACGCCGACATCAGTGACTTGGAGTTTAATGGTGGGTTTGACAACCTACGACTTTAACGATGTGTTTTATTGGATTTTATCAAAAAAAAAGTTTTAATATAGGCTGCTCCATGTTGTCTCAATAAATAGTAGAATTAAAATAGCTTATAATTTTATCCGTTTAAATTTAAATTTAAAATTTCAACTTAGTAGTCAAATAAAGTAATTAGAACTTTAAGCTAAAACAACTCTATTATGTTATATACATGTGACAGCAATATGAATCTATGTAGCCAACATCATATGAATTTCTTGTGTAAACTAGTTCCTTTACCCGCCATGAAGCGCGGGGCAACTACTAGTTCTAATAAATATAATGACGGTATATTATAAAGTATAAAAAGTATATATTTATAAGACAATAAAGGTTAAATGGTCGGCTTGGTTTACACGGTCAGTTTCAAGTTTTAAAACGGTTTAGTTGTCAAATTATGAAAACCGAACTGTTGGATCTTATATCAGTCAAATTGAAGGCTTGCTGTAACAGTTTAGTTTGAGTTACTTGGTCTGTTTGAACGATTGCAAAACATCATGATATGTGGTGAAAGGAAAGTAAAATTAATTGTTTTTTGTGATTTTCGTATTATTTAAGAAAAAGTGACGGAAAACAATGTTTTGGATGTGTTACAATGACGATACGTGTCCTTCAAAACCTTCTTTTATTATATACTAGATTTAGTAAATCTGTGTATTATACGGTTTGAATAAATAAAATATTAAAAAAAATAAAAATTGATTACTTATAAAACGACATTCAAAATAAGATATGATTAAAATTACGTATGAGTAAGAACTATAAATAATAAAACAATGATATCAACTTTTTAAACTTTTTTTAATTTTTTATTGTTTTTTCCAAAAAGAAATAATCATGTTGCTTCAAAACAAACCGTCTTAAAAAAGTATTGTTTTTAAATTTTTTTATAGCTCCTAGTTTTAATCATTGTTTGTTTATAAAAATTATACTTTTGAAAACACCAAATTTAAAATAATTTGTATATTTTAAAAACTTTGATTTTTTAGAAAAAATCTTATTTTATAAAACATTGTTTCTTTAGAAATAATATTAACAAATTGATTTCTTTTTAATTTATTAAAAAACTATTTCTAATTTAAAAAAAATCAATAACATTTTTAATAATTAATTTAATTATTTAATAGAAGAGAAAAACAAAAAAAATTAATGAAAAAAATATGATACTTTCACGTATCATATTTAGTAATAAAAAAATAGTATATTCTATACAGATGGTGAGAGTACAAACGTTTAAATAGTTATTATGGTTCTTTACTTGACTCGATGCAAAGATTTATTTGGTTCGCACCAAACTAAGTTATTAAAAAATGTGCATTCATTGTTCTTAAGAATGATTAATTTTCAAAACTTTATTAAATGACTTTTTTCCAATGAAGTAATAAACATTTATAAAATCGATCTAGTTGCGCAAATCTAATTCACAAGCTTTGATGCATAAGGCATGTTTGGGATTGTTTATTTAGATAGAAAATAACTTTTGATAAAAATGACTTATTAGCTTATGACTTTTTAAAACAAGTTTAAAAAAAAAAATATTTTGATTAGTTAATAAAACTTGAAAGATTTATATGTAGTTTTGATGCATAAGGCCATGTTTCGGAGAAACTTAACTTTTGTTAGCGTCGAAGACTGCAGTGTGCATATCATGCATAATTCAGGCCCGTATCTGTAATTTTTAAAAAATAGGGATTGAACTTGCAATACGTACAAACCCCAAGGACTGTCTGTATAAGTTACTCTATTTAGCGTGTTAAATATATTTATATAACTTTAACTATTAAAGAAAAGTTCAAATACAAAGGTTTATAAAACTAAAAAGTCTAAAACGTAACCTCAACTATCAATCTATTTAATCAATGGTTGAGATCAAATTGTAGAAAAAAATTTGTTAGAGCGGTATTTTAAAAATAACCATTTTTTTTTTACTTTTTGCAAGTTCCGCCATTTTTTTTAGATGTTCATAACTTTTAGTTACGACATTATTTTTTATAAAATTACACCATAAAAATGAGCGTTTTTTATTTTTAAAATGAGTACAGTATTGTTATATAAAAAGATAAAAAAAATTACGTTATTAAGATTATATCTATCATTGTGTCTTTAGTGCAGTTAATTGTGTCTTTTTGTTTGTTATTGTGTTTTTCTGAATACCATTGTGTTTTTCTAAAATGACAAATTTTAAAAAAATATAATGATGGAATAATATTGTTATATATCTCTAATATGTAAAACATAATAATAAATTCACAACTAATTAATCTAATACATTAAAAACAATGACAAAATAACACAATATCTCATTGTGTCTTTTCATCATCATTATGTTATCTTGAACATTATGAGTTTTAAAAAATACATTGTGAAATAACATCATTGTATACTTCTAATGATAAGACATAATGATAGATAACAAGTTTATATATAGAAATGTTACTATACAAAGATGAAACCTGCATCTGCAAGAAGTAGAAGTAGCACAAGAATCACAATTGGTATCTAAGATCCATATCAATCCACTTATATTTATGGAAACAAAAATATTGAATTGGCATTTTGCTACACAAAGGTTTAGATCAAGCCACTCTATTGTTATCAACTAGGGGTTGTACCCCGATGCGCGTTGCGCGTCTTGAAGACGGGAAAACCTTTCGGCGGATGTCATTCATTAGTAGGCGACCGTGTAGAGCAGAAGGCTATGCAGTTGCCTAAGCACAGCTCAGAACCAATGTTCGGTTGTGGCTGCAGGCCAGAAACAACGGTCATGCCAAGGTAAAGGACAACAGTGTTGAGGTATCATCATAGTCGCCGAATAACCAAACGAACAAACGCATTAGAATACGCAAATTAATGTTGATTTCGTAATCAAAGCTCTCTTTACTGATTATCAACACACACAACCATGTTGTGGCTGCAATCCAGAGGCTTGCCATGCTTGAACAAGCAAAGTTTCTATTTCTTTTGCATCATTGTTTGCTGACGTAGTAAATACCAACCATCAATATTTTTATGTCATGGCTCAGACATGGTGCAAACTGTCATCATAACCAATAGCATTCGGTAATAACAAAAGCACTTCAATCAGATGTAGAACACAGAACCATGTGATGTGAGTGTGTTGGAGTGATATTTTAGGTGTTTAATTAAATGGTAAATATTAATTATGATTACTTGTTTTTATGCATTTGATTGTGTTGAATATGTTAACTAGGAGTTGGAAGTGATTTATCAAGTTGGATGGGTCAAGAAACAAATATTTAAAGTGCAACAAAAAGGCTTCCACCATAGGCTACGCCAGCTCCAACTTTAGAACAACAGAAAAGTACCAAGCGAAACCGACGTCAGGGCCTTCATGGACCACCTATAAAACCACGTTTTTGTTATGTTTCATCCACCATTTGCCCCCCATTCGACCTAGAACGATTTGAGATGAATTTTGGGAGTTTCTAGGTCATTAATTCATCATTCCACCTCTCTCCAACAACATACAATCATCCGGTATGAAAATCAACAACGGTTTTGAAGATCATTCAAGAACGATGAGCGGCTAATCTTCCCGTGATTGACTTCGGGTAATAGGTTTTATGTGATTAGGTTTTCGTTTGTGTTTGACTCGCTTTGGGATTAAACTTTAGAACCCATTAAGTTCTTTTACAAGTTTAACTTATGTTTTAATCATTTAAACAACTGTTTTGGTTAACCTTTAGTTGAATGTCATATGATATTGCACGAATCGTATGGTTGTAAAGTTTTAGTTATTAATTGAATTGGTATTGTATACTAAGACCCGTTAAGTCTTGGTTATCGATATCACTTAATCATTACATGCATAGAATCCTCGTTAAAGATTTGCCACCAAGTTGGAATAAACGCTTACTGAAAACCAAACCTGGATCTTGAAATGGATTACCATTTCTCATAATTGTCTTCTTAATCAATTTTAATTATTTGCAATTTGTTTTCCTTGTTAGCTTGTTAATCATTTAAAAATCTAATTTTCACAGCCAAAAGGCAAGAGTTTAAGTAATTTGATAATTTGGTTAATTGTTTTCTTATAAATCAATTCACAACACAGCGACCACTAATTTCATGAGCATCGACAACCCTACTTACTCTAACTAGTTTAAGGTGAATAGAAAAACACATTTCAACATCTTATTTGGTTGGTACTTTGACATCAATCACCAGGGAACTCTCAGATGAGACCAATCCCACCATCATAGAGCCAAAATAACAAACCAGGCAACAAAACATGGCCACAAACCCGAAACATTCAGCCCTCAAATGCGCCAATGGGCATCGTCATTGAGTAAACCTCGAAAGGCAAACACGAAACCAATAGATGACGACAGTGACAAACTCAGATGAGATCGTCATCGTCGCCAGCTACCACCGCCTATAGGATTCCCGACATGCAACCAACAAACAACACATGTAGAAACCCGATTTAGTAGAACACAACAACATATCCACAAAAGCTCGTCATCAAAGATGAAGAGAAAGAGGTTGTTGGGGAAGAACCAAGGCATAAAATTCCGACAGTGACAAATTCCGTCATATTATGTAATAACATAAAATACACAAATCCCATTTTCAGAAACCCACCTCAAAAATGAAAAATCACATATGTAATTTATAAATAGATAGAAAATAAAATAATAAAGCTTGTAAAGTATCAAAACAATCGATATAGAACTATTAGTCACTTTGAAAGACCAGAAAGAATTCAAAGAACTTACAATAAACGGAATACGAGCATTAATCACGTAGCTATGTGAAGAACATTATTATTCAAAAATACATATTAACTAGGGTGCCTAAGACGCATTTTGCCCTACCTCAGTTATCGTGTTTCGTAAACAATACAAAAAGATGAATTTAATTTGTTAGAAAGTTTTATTATCTATTTGTCTTTACGTCATTTAGCAACCACCAAAGACGGTCTCCGATCGAAGACATCGGATATGCATAACCTTTGACATATGAATTAAGCAAGTGATATTCTTCAAACACAAGATTATCCGGTATAAGAGATTAGAAGAAATAGGGATGCTGATGTGAATGCTCTTAGTGTTAATAAAAAAAAGTGTATCTTACTGATGTCACAACGTAAAAAATGATGCAACAAGTAAAAACAAATATTTTTATTTATGTGAGAACTTAAAGAATGACACGACAAGTAAAAGTGAAGGAATGAGCGTCCATTTAACACTACCCCAAACTATTTACAAAATAATAAATTTTTATCTTTGAATACTTGGATATCATATTGCAACGATCCACATTGTCTTAAAACTAGACCAAATCGTAGATTATAACGTATAGTTACATAACTTATTCGAACTAAAAACATGTTCAAAATATAATAAATTTTAATTTACTTCAGACAAAAATGAACTTAGAAGACATTTTACCATCATTTATGGTTCATTTGTCTAAATATGATAGTTGTATTATTTTATTACTAGAATGGTTATTGTTCAATTTAATTTGATTTGATATCTATCTAAATATAGTGGATCAATAAATATTAACACAACAAATCAGAAAACATCTGATTTGTTACATTTTGATATACTTAGACTATATACCTCCATTTATTATAACAAATCACAAGATGAATGCATAAACATGTTGCTATCTTCATGTTCATATCTTAGACATTAACAAGTTGTTCTACATTCACTGGAGTCGTAACCGGTTGTGATCCGTTGTAGATTAAGCGTGCAAATATACTAGAAGTGTATTCAGTAGGATGGTAAAGATCCCAAAAGAGATTGTTTGTCCGGTTCGAGCAGTAAGCTGAAGTTGGGTCGCAAAAGGCTTCAGCTTTTAGGCTGCCACGTCCACAACAAGCTTCTTTGACCTCAGTAATTCCTGTAAGCAAAATAAACAGTATACAGCTTTTTGTAAATTATATTTTAAAGTTTTATTATTCGAAACAGTTTCTCTTTCTATTGAGATAGAGGTAAAGTTTGTCTTACTTTATTAGCGGGATATTAATGAGTGTGTTTACTTTTTTTAGTTGCATATTTGAACTCAAGAACTACATGATATTATGGAGAATGAAATCAAGATAATTAAAGGTTAAGTACCATAAGTTTCAGGATGTTGGATGAGGTCATTCATAACATCATATGTCTCAAAATAAGAGTAGTGAATATCCGATGATTCCGTCTTTAATTCTTGTAGCAAAGCTTTTAGATCACCATTATACTTCATTGACCAAGAATTTACTTCGACATTGCACTCGCTAGTTGCGTTCTCCTTTCTTATTACCGGACAACAACCGATCTCTCCCACTCCAACTACCACAAATTTACGCGCTCCCAACTCGTACAATCTCTGTAGTTGAACCAAATCAAATATCTTTTAACGTATGCCAACAATCTCTCCAAATACATACCAAAAAAAAAAATTCAAGATTAAGCGCGTTGGACAAATCTTTCTCGTGAAATTCCCTATCTAGAATCATTAATTTATTAGGTTTAGTAGTTTTACAAAAACAAGTGATGGGGTATTCGCGATATGAATTATTTGAAAAGCCAATGACGTGATTCTTATACGACCCGTTATGAAGTTAGGAAGTTGATTACCTTCAAACGTCCTTTGAGGGTTGAGACCATGAGATCAACATATTGTTGTGGTGTGTATTCCTTAGAGACATTCGACTCTTTGTTGAAGTAGCCAAATAGATCATTGCTTCCAATTACAATTAGAAATAGGGACTTGGATAAATGGGTTTGGGCTTCATTTGGGCCCAACTTTTGAACCAATTGGTCATGGACTATCGAGTAATAGCCCACCTGCTCTGTCAATGGAATTGTTTCTTTCTGTTGATAAAATAAATGCAACTCTTTTATGGATCATCTTGAGTTGTTATGAACTACAAAATACGTGTGGTTAGATTTTAATAATCCAAACTATTAATTATTGGCCGATAATAATTCATACTATCAATTTGGCCGCTCACACTCCCAACTTTCATTTTATTTACTAACAACAATCCCAATGACATAAATTTCAACTTTTTACGCTCAATTTGGACTCGATTCAGTTCGTAACAATAATTATGAATGAAATAAAGAAATATACAAGCTAAACTGAGACTAAAATAGATACAAATCGAACTTAAAAATTTGAAAATTATCACTGGGATTATTGTTAGTAATAAAGGTGAAAGTTGAGAGTGTTAGCGGTCAAATTGATAGTATGTATTATTATCGGCCAATAGGTAATAGTTTGGATTATTAAAATCCAATTTTCCTATCTATAAAAGTTAATTTGTAAGTCAAAATATATAGATTTCTTTTATGTCAAATTTGAATAAAAAGATATCCAATAATAAAAATTTATTGATATATATGACAAATTTTAGGTTAGCTGATTGAATTGATAAGTTTAATAATCTAAACTATTACTCAATGGCCGATAATAATCTAAACTATTACTCATTGATTATTAAAAGATATCCAACAAGCTATACACGCCCCTACTTTTACGAATGAATTTGATCATATAATATTGGCAAATTGGATTTTAATAATCTAAACTATTACTCATTGGCCGATAATAATCCATATTATTAATTTGGCCGGTAACAATCCCATATTTTATTGTTATTAACAATAACAATCCCAGTAACATAATTATTATAAATTTACGTTTGATTTCGACTCGATTTTGTTCACAATAATGAATATGAATGAAGTGAAAAAACATACAAGTTAAATCGAGCCTAAAATAAATACAAATCGAGTGTGAATGTATAATAATTATACTACTGAGACTGTTATTGGTAATAAAAATAAAAGTTGTGATTATTACCGGACAAATCACTAGTGTGAATTATTATCGGCCAATGAGTAATAGTTTGGATTATTAAAATTTAATTTGCCTGTAATATTTTAAGATACATGTATTCTTACAACAAGTTCACCAGTTCTATTTAAGATTCCGGCACCTCCAGAAGCAAAACTAACTCCGGTGACCGTAGTAATAGCGCTACTAAGCCGTTCGGATTTCTTCACCAGAGATAAATACGGTGGTGCCAACGGTAACCCTACAGTCTCCTCTGTCAAATGACACACAATTTCACCTCAAGAATATTTGCATGATTCATCATTAGATCAACTATAGCATGCGAATAACAAAACATAAGAATGTTATAAATAAATAGTGTTATTAAATGTTTACTGGTTTCTAGTAGTAAAATGATACTACAGTTGTGTTGTGTTACAGGGAGTTTGCTACCGTACAAGCGAACTCTAAAATACGTTACACAACGCTCACGTGGCATGCAGATCCTAGGATCCAAATAATATATATTAAATTAAGACAGATTGGATTTAAATAACTCAAACTATTAACTATTGGCCGATAATAATCCATACAATCAATTTGGCTGCTCGCACTCCCAACTTTCACTTTTATTACCAACAACAATCCCATTGACATAATTTTCAAATTTTTACGTTGAATTTGGACTCGATTCGGTTCGTGACAATAATTATGAATGAAATAAATAAATATACAAGCTAAATTGAGAATAAAATAGATACAAATCAAACGTAAAAGTTTGAAAATTATGTCACTGGGATTATTGTTGGTAATAAACGTGAAAGTTGAGAGTGTTAGCGGCCAAATTGATATTATGAATTATTATCGGCCAATAGGTTATAGTTTGGATTATTAAAATCTAATTTTCCTTAGATTAAATGTCAAAAATAACTTCTTTTTAATTATTAAAAATTTGATCATATGTAAAAATTTGACACGTGAGCAGACTCTGTGTCAAATTCTTTAAAGTCTGCTTGCACAGGTAGCGGACTCCTTATAAACAATTATAATTTTTTTTACCAGTAAACACTTAAAAACTAACTCTGACACTTAAAAACTAACACCATTCGTTTAACAAAGTTCCCAAACGTACCTAGAAAGTCCGCTGCGTTTTTTCCATTACTGAACCGGCCTGTGGCTTCTCCGGCGGGGTAATCGACGCCGTTGTGACGGAAATTGGCTTTCGCGAGGGATTGAGATAAGTAGTTGTTGTTTCCGACGTCGACTAGTGAGTCGCCGAATATGTACATTCCGGTTACTGATTCGCACGAACCAATGGTTCCGAGTAGCAATATGCAGAGGAATAGTGATGTGATGAAGGTAAGTAGAGGTGTGTTGATGGTGGTAGCCATTGGTAGTGTGTGTTTTTGTGAAGTGTGTGTTAATGGATGATGGAGTGGGGATGATAAGGGTTTAGTGGGGATGACAGGGGTTTATAAGGTGTTGAAATGAAGGTAAAACAGGTTGGTGCATTTAGAGTTTGGTTGGTTTCGTTTTGATAAAAACTTATAACTTTAGATGTAAATGCGGTTCAGAAAGGGTAAATACCATAAAAAACCAACGTACTTTCAGTTTCTTCTCGTAAAAGTCCTTCTATAAATTTTTGAACATAAAAACCATCATACTTTATATTTTTATCTCGTAAAAGTCCCTCAATAATTTTTGCATATAAAAAACCAACATACTTTTTGTTTTTGTCATATAAATTTCCTTCAATATAGTTGTTTTCATAACTTAAACAAACAACAAATTAAATGAGTTGAGGGTTTTTATGCGAAAAAATAGAAAATATGTTGGTTTTTTATGTGCAAATATTGTTGAGAGACTTTTATGAAACAAAACATAAAGTATGATGGTTTTTACGTGCAAAAAATTATAGAGGAACTTTTGTGGGAAAAAAATGAAAGTATGTTGGTTTTTTATGGTATTTGTCCTTTCAGAAAAAACTGAAAGTATGTTGGTTTTTACATAATTGGTATGAGTGTGTAAAATATAATTAAGGTAGTTAAAATCATAAATGATAATTATTTTATCACTTATACTCTTAAAAATAATGTAAAAGACAATTTTAAGGTGGAGGGGGCATCAATACCACACCCACCACACCACACCATAAATTCACTAATTTAATCTTGCACTGTCACACTACACTACACACAATTTGGTGGTGGCGGTGTTGTCGTGAAACGCCACGGTGAAGTTAGGCGTTGATCGAGTCAAGTGTGGAAGAGTGTCACGGCGTGTGGATGTCGTGAAACAGCAAAATGGCGCGGCGTGAGAGACCAGCAGTGGTGTTGCCACGCGCGTCGGCTCCCGCCACGGCCTTCTGGCGTGGGCGCCCCTACCCCTCTTATTCTACTCTAATTTATTATAACATAGTATAGATATTTAGTTAAAACAGTTGGCTTGACTTACACAGTCGGTCTCAAGTTCCAAACCGATCTAACTGTTAAATCGTAAAAATTGAACCACTGGAATCTCAAACTAGTCAAACTAACTGCTTGCTTTAGTAGTGTTGTTTGAGTTGTTTGGTTAGCGTAAGGAAGGGACGAGAGGGGCGATCGTTTAGGGCCTAATTTCTAGAGGATTTAAAATTTGTAAAAAAGTTAATATATCTCTTATATATGTAAAGAAAATTAGAAAACCGAAGTTGCGATTCTGATTTTTGAGTTGTACGGTTAGCTTGTGTGTTTCGAGTGGTACAATAAATTCCATATAATGGTGCATGTGGTGTTTTTCCCTTTCTCCCTCTATTTTCAAAATCATAACAGTGGAAGAGTTATGATAAATTAATAAGCGGTTTAAATTGGTTTGAGAGAAATAGTTATTAATATTTGGGTTTGTTTATCTTGTCACGTTGAGAGTTTGAATAGATAATCTAAATATATGTATATGTTCAAAAACTTTAATTGCATTTAAGCACGCTTAAAAATCAGGATGTATGTTGTGTTCATGTCATGTTTTAAGTCCATCTATTTAGCCCAATACGTTTTGAGAATGAGAGGTTAATGTTATTGAATAAACTGGTCTCAGTCGCCTTTAAAGTCCAACACGTACAATAACCAATCTGCATAAACTGGCATAAGTTCTCATACATGAAGCCCATTTTCTCAAACTAAAATGATACATGTTGAAAATATGTTACATGATCACTAGCATAGATGCAAGATAACATACAAACTATTTCATTCCCGTGCAAGTATATACAAATACCAGAGTGTGGCATCAAACACAAATTTATGCTATAATCAAACTACAGATATACACCAAAGCATAATTATTATAGAATCTAACTTTATTTGTCATATATTTTCTCCTTGATTTTGATTGTAAATTTCTATAGTCATCATAATCATTATTACGAATAAAATCAAGTGAAAATAGAAATCAATAAGCTCTAGATTAATTGAGTTGGGAGAAGACATCCCATGGCTTTTCAAATAAAGATTATGGTTCGCGTTTCCTTTGATGCATATATTTCAAGTATGTGGGTCCTTGGGTGGCGGGTTCCCCTAAAATGGCGGGAGGGGCCAGGTCACTGGCGTTGTTTTGGTTCGTGGGCATGGGTGACCTTTCACAAATGGGTTTACATGATTGACCAGATTTAGAAAATTTGTGAAAATCAAATGTAAATATTTAATTTTATGCTACTCAGATTACAACAAAAGTGAAATTTTGCAGGGCGAATACTATAAAAAATCAATATACTTTTAGTATTTTCTAACAAAATCCTTATATATTTTTTTGCAGATAAAAAACCAACATACTTATGTTTTGTCTTATACAAAGTCCCTAAATATTTTTTCACATAAAAAACCAACATATTTATGTTTTTTTCACATAAAATCCATCAATAGTTACTTACACATGAAAGTCAGATATTTTTTTAAAAATTCAGCTAATTATAAAAAAAGTTAAAACACTCTTCTGTATCGTTATTATTATTTTTGTATGTGCGTGTGTTTTTGCAATGAGCAGAGCTCGAACTCGAGCTCCCCTAACTTAAACGATCTGAACTCGAGATCCAATAACTTAAACAAGCCACGTAGCTAGGGGAGAAAATGCACGCAAACAAAACTATCAATGCACCAGTTTTTTTTTTATTATTATTATTTTTGGAATTTACTCCAATTTAAAAAATGAAATGATTTTAATAAGTAAATAACTGTTGACTGATTTTTATACGAAAAACATAAAGCATGTTAACTTTTATGTGAAAAAAAATATGTGAAGGGACTTGTATGAAAGAAAACAAAAAGTATGTTTTTACGTGCAAAAAGCTATTCAAGGACTTTTGTGAAAAAGCTGAAAGTATATTAATTTGTTATAATATTTGCTTACTGTGTTAAATAAAATCTAATCAAGAGAACAAAAAATGAGATTTTAGATCCTACTTCAACATCCTTAAAAGACTACTGCTTCAAATCTTTGATCACACACCCACACAGCAATTTCAAGCTTTGAGGCACAAACTGCTGAGCTATACCACCTTCCACAAAACCTGCTAAGCTGCCTAAACCGGTGCGTCGTCCGGCTTTGATTAACCGCTTCAACCAATTTCCAAACAGTACGATACAAGTGCACGACAAACCCAAACTCTTTAGCCTCTTAGAAAGCTAACCTTAACAACTTATCTACTGGTGTCAACAATAACGATAACAAATATCCCAACTGAGTATGACACGTAGCAACAAAAAAAATCTTGAACACATGCAGGACAAATACAACCATGACCATAAACTACTAAATGTGAATACTGTTTAAACCGTCACACGAAACAAGTTCC